>WHVA01000428.1:0-99823 GCA_015179125.1 Gautieria morchelliformis
GGGCCGATGCCGGCCTATGTTGGCGATGACCAAAGTGATGCTCAAATCCGTGTGGATTTTGAAGCGACACCGCACCAGCACCTGCGAACCCATTGACTAGTGCAGTCGAAGAGTATGACAATGGGTGTACAAAGGCAGCTGCCAATGATCAAGTTAAAAATGGAAACTTATTGAAGATTAGATGAAACGCACCGCCGCCTCGCTTGAGCTGCTCGTATGCAACGTCTCTGACCAGATCTAGCTACGTACCTTATCAGAGGGTCCGACGCTATTGACTCATCACGCGCCCTGTTTAGGCCTGTTCAGGTGGTGTCTCTGGGCTGTATATTCCTCGGCAGCCTTTTATACAGTGGACGGTCCACGCCAGATTACATATTCGCTGCATCGAGTCGCCCATTGCTCCACAGTGGTGTTCTGCACATGGTTCCAGATTGGAAAGTCACGACTTCAACTAACATCACAATGAATAAATTGAACCCATTCATGGAAACTTGACAGCACAGCCAGAGAAGGGGCTGACAACATGTCCTAGGTTTATTCTGAAGGTGTATGATGTGTTTTTGATAAGGTATGCACTAGTTCTGCGAACGGATCACATCAAAAAATTGCTTGTGCGCGTGTGTCGGCTAGCAAGGGTTCAAGCTTGCAACCAAGACAGGATTCGGCTTACACAGGTAACAACCTGCAATAGCCACGACGATATGCATTGGAGCTTGACGTTGAACAAATATCTGATTAATGTTAGGGATGTTTAAGCCAAGGACTGCCGCTGGTCACAGGAAATATGAACAGCATTAGAAGCCAAGAGAAGCACGGGCAATTTTCGGTGGTGTTCCTCGACAAGGTGAGCATGAGCACAGAGCCAGCGTCATTGATATAGATATATATGACCTATTATGAGCTATACAGACCTACCTAACATCTGTAAATGCAGTCCATTGTGATTCTTGATCTGATCGTTCTATAAAATCCATATCTCACTTGTTTTCACGCTGGTATTCTAAAGCGGAACATTGTTGACCGCATTGCAACTTCTCAATGTTTGGTTATAATGAAGCCAATTATGTGAGTCTAACCTGCCGGCATATATAGGAGTGTAAGGCCCACCATCAACCGTCTGCTTGTCAATGTTGATATCGCAATGGTGGTGATGTAAGTCATGTTCTACTTAGTCTTTGGGAGGAAAAATGACCCTTGTGCTCAGGTGTAACAGTGGTCCCCTTATAGATCTTATCCTTGCGTTCCTCAACCTATGCGACACAAGGATCTCAACCCAAGTCGCCTTAAGCCGCCATCTGATGCAGAAGCCGGTAAGTGCATACTCTATCTTGTCAAATTCCAATTTACATGATTTATACAGAATGACTGTATACAGGCCATAAAGCATAGCACAGGGGTAAGGTCATGCATATCAGTTGCTCGACAACTAGCTAACTTGTGAGTCTCCAAGCCAGATCATGATCGCTCAATAAGAGAGCTCCCCCAGCATGATCACAGGAAGAGTACTTTAACCAGCCTGACATATGCCTTCCTCGTCGCAAACAAGCTCATGCAGCTTGAACCTGTAATTTCTTTAATTCACCGACTGCTTTTCTATTTTTCACTCGTACTACCATAATAGCATTTGCATATGGAACGCAAACTCTACCCTCACCCCCCATTAGGCCCAAGCATATGGCACGATGCAAATGGCGAAGTTGATCCAAGTGGTACAGCTTGGGTATCTTGAGTTAAAGAAACCTGGAAGGGCTGCGTATACGTCATGGGCCAATACGCGACGATCAGCAGGACGAATACGTGTTCCGCAGCAAGGTCGAAGTTGAATCACGCACCTATGCATATGCATCTGTGATTTTCCTTGTGGCTCTCACTGATCAAAACATCAAGGTATGTGCTTAGACTTCCTTCCTGACGGCCAAGTCACAGGGCGAGGTGGGGATTTTGGTGGAAAGTTCTTGATAACGTGCGTCCTTAGAGGCTGCCAGCTAGTGTGTGCACATAATTGGCTCATTGTGTCCCAGTGGAGCCTACAGGGGAACCTTTGTGGATCTCAGGAAGCAGTATGACGATGAAGACGAAGACGTTTACCTAGCCACTGGACACATGATCCCTTGGGGTAAATATGGACGATGGACTGTTCCCAACAAACCAACAGAAACTTTGGGTTATTGGCGTATTTGACACTACGAGGTGAGTGACTTCGTCCGCTAGCCTTTGCGAAACCTTATGTGGGACCCGTGAGGGTGCTCCCGTCTTCCCAATTTCTGTACCAATGACATTAGGAGGCAGAACAGTATACGTCAAAGCGGAACCTTACAGTGTCAACCCAAATTGGTTTATAGAGCATGAGCGCGACAGAGAGGCGGGCACGCATATTAACAGAATGAATGGTATACGCAAGGCTCTGACATGCTCATCGCCTTTCACTGATTTATCCACTCATCAGGTTGGTTTACAAATCCCCCGCTTCCGCCTGAGCAAGTTCCACTCCCAGAGCCCGATATCGAGGAGGGTCTATCTATGTCTATGAAGTGTGATTGTTGGGCTTGGTTTGATGAGTTCCTGGATGAACCTGCCCCCGTGGAGAGCCAAGTTGGAATTTCTTCAGGCTTTCAAGACCAACAGGGTGGTGGTATGTGTAGGGGAAATGAGGTGCGGAAAGACAACACAAGTACCGCAATACATTCTCGACGATTATCTCGCCACTCCACCGGCTCCCGATGCGCCCTCTCTTTCCCAATTGCAAATCATCGTTACCCAGCCTCGCAGAGTTGCTGCGCTTTCCATGGCCTCCCGTGTTTCAGCCGAGCGTGGAGATGACAGCTCCGTTGGTTACACGATTCGAGGGGAAAGTAATGCATCTCGGCGCACGATGCTCCTTTTCTGCACCACAGGTGTTGTCCTCCGGAGGTTGACTGTTGGAAACGGCCTTGAAGGTGTCAGGGTGGTTGTGGTTGCTGAGGTCAACATGGGCCAGCGTCGGCCCTTGCTGGCACTGTTTCCCCAGCTTAGGTATGGGCTCGTGCGCCCGTCCGGTACCAAGAGGTGGATCAAGAATGCGGGGGCGGGAACATGGGGTGTGCGGGTGTGGCTGTTGAGTATGGGGCTCAATGTTGGGGAGAAGCTGTCATTCCCCGTGAGTAAGGCATGAGAAAGTAGATATGTAAATACATACTTTTGAGATGTTTACTTAGCTGAGTTTGATATGGGAGGGTCAAGCAGGAGGCATATTAAAAAAAGCAGGAGGTTTGGAGTTATGGAAATTCACCGGTTGAGCTCACTGTGTGCGACGACGGCGACAGTGGTTGATGCGACGTGGTGGTCACTGAAGACGGTCACGTGAACAGTTGAGCCGTGGCTCGAGACACTGGATGTGGTTCCGACGGGTAGGACAGGTGTCCATTCCGACATTCTCAGACATCGATTCGGAAGACGTCGCCATGCTCTTCCTTCGACAAGTATTCGCTAAACACGGTAGCCCCAGCGACATCATCTCCGATCGAGGGAAGCACTTCACATCCCGATTCTGGACCTCTCTCTGCGAAATCCTCGGCATCAAAGGCAACCTTTCTACAGCCTATCACCCTCAAACCCATGGACAGACCGAACGAGTAAACCAAATCCTCGAGCAATATCTCCGAGTCTATATCAACTACCAGCAGGACGATTGGGTCGACCTCTTGCCTCTCGCCGAATTCGCTTACAACAACACAGCCCATTCGGCGACTCAGGTCACACCCTTCTTCGCCAACAAAGGTTTCCATCCCAAGCTCGAAGTATCGCTCACTTCGGTCGCTTCCGAGGACGCCTATCGCCAGTCGGCAGACCTCAAGGACCTTCACCAATACCTTCGAGATCAAATCAAGAAATCAATTATCCAGTACACTTCAGCCACAACCACTCGCTGCATTCCGATCCCTGAGTTTCAGGTCGGCGACAGAGTATGGCTCGACTTGCGAAATATTCGCATGAAACGACCTTCGAAGAAACTCGACCACCGAAGACTTGGCCCATATCCTATCACGGCTAAAATATCTTCTCATGCGTTTCGCTTAGGCTTACCACTGGACCTTTGCCAGATCCACCCTGTGTTTCATGTATCCCTTCTCGAACCCGCCACGACATCTACCATCCCAGGTCGATACGCAGACCCCCCACCACCTATCGAAATTGACTCCGCGGATGAATACGGGATCACGAAGATCCTCGATAGTCGCATTCGCCGGAAGTAATTGGAATACCTAGTGGAGTGGAAGGGATACGAACACACCCACGACACTATGTCTTGGGAACCCTCTTCGAATGTTACTAATTCTGCTCGCAGACTCGCTGAATTCCATGCGAAGTACCCCCAGAAACCCAAGGCTTAGACGTCTACCGAACCCCAAGAAAAAGATACTCTGTTCACATTCTACCTATAGATTCAACTCCCTTAATTAATCTCCTCCAAATCCTCACCCAACTCCTTTCGACTCATTCTATGCCTGCACCCGACGCCTCTTCGGACGCTCCAAGCTCCCCATCAACCCCTTCGCTCCCCCCTCGATGGCTCGTAAGGGTACTCGCGGGTTGCGCATCATACTTGGCCATCATCCTGACCATACCCCTGGCTATCCTTGCCCTCCTACCTTCGCCATCAGGGGCGAAGCAGATGCGCAGTCGCCTCACCCTGACAGGCTCTGCAGCTTTCGCCGACCCAGGCATACCCCCGGCCGACTGCGAACCAGAGCAGGGAACTTTGCCGAGTAAATCACCGAGTTAGCATGGACATCACAAGGATACAGGAGAAAACCGTACCTTCTGGGTCCTCTCTAGTCACCTCCCTTTCTTCGCACCCCTTCGACGTCAGCGTAAAAATTGGAGCTGGGGTCGAATTAATATCCGCTTCTATGGGTACCAATTCCAACGTCGATACCAAGCTCTCCAACCACACCCTCGTTTTCTGAATCTCCGCCGCCAGCTCATCTACTTCGGACAGTCTCTCAAACGTGTGGTTGATCACCTCCTCGGCCTCTAGCATTTTCCGAAGCTCCTCCTAGACCTCATCGTTAAGTGAACGAAAGCTAACAAAGGAACAGGCCGGTACTCACTTGGACCCCTGCCGCATCAACCAACCACTGCTCCACATCCCCTCACGACTCTCCCCGAAGCTCCGGCCTAACCCTCGACACAACCAGCGACTGATCGAGGAGAGCTGAGAACCCAGGTGTCATCATAAGAACAGTACTCTCGGCTGGGGTGCTTAGTTGGGCCCCATAACCCTGTTCCGCGCCACGTTTTTAAACAGAAAAAGAAGTCGTGCACGGACCACGCAGCTACGCAGGGCCCAGGCTTCAGAGATCCCATCAGGGGACCCATTACGTCTTTAACGGTTCCGCCCCACCATAGGATGCAGCGTCGTTGGACTCCGAAGCTAGGAGGGGGGTACTGTCACGACCAGTTTATTTCTCCTACTGCGCTACCTCTACGTTCCCCCTCGTCACTCCCTAGCATCTTCGCCAGAGTTCGCCGCACCTACCGACCACTTCCCCTCTACGTCCACTCTACCCGCTGTTCGCCCCATTCTCCGAACCGCTATTCACTGTTCGCGCATTTCGTCAGCAGGCACGCCATCGAATATGATTGATACCATTCACCTGGCATGATGGCTCATCATAAACCCCATCATCTTCTTAATCCAACCCCATTGGGTGTTCGTATGGCTAAGGTGTGATCGCAGGACGTCTCTTCCATAGGTCGTGCGGGATCAACCCAGTAAACGAAGAGTCCGTGCAGGGTAGCATGTATGCGGGTCCCAAGACATGGTTTTGTCCATAAATGCCTTCGCTCCCTTTATTCTCCGTCGTTTCATGTTCTCATTCTCCCCTCACTCTATTGTATGTTTATTCCATCTACCTAGTATCATGACCACGCACCCCTATCCAACCCTGACTTGTGACGGCCTCTTTCCTATTCGCTGATACCTTACGAGCATTCGATATAAGTAGTTTACATTCGCATGTATATTCCCCAGTTCAATTATCATACGCTGTCCATCTTGTGCAAACTTGACCTCGCTGTGATCATAGTCTCAAGCTTCCCCTTGAAGATTTCTATCTTCAACCAGCCAAGGGCTTAGGCATCACTGGTGAGTTCTCATACTTCATGTTCGTTACCTTAGCCTTCGGACTACTTTCTGTGCTGTTGGCAAAGGGCTCTGAAGGAGCACCTTCGCCAGCGAAGGGACCGTTGAAACTTAGACAGCCCTTCCACAATATCTTGCATGTTACGTCGTCAAGTGCTGCGAGTTATTTCGCTACGACTGTAGATAGGGCGAGCCCCGTTCAGGCAACCCTCTTGTTTCGTGAACATTCATTGGGTCACTTATTCGTCGAACGGCATACTTATTCACACAAGTTATTCGGACATTCGCTGTGTTCACTAATACACGATATTAACGCTTGAAAACCAATCTTGACACGTTGGTCATCAACATATGTTATGCTTGATCAGGCATACCGTAACAAACAAGTACTGTATCTCTTTCATCACTGTTCACGACTACACTGACATGTTTTGATCCGACAGCATGTCAATCATTTTGTACTTGAACTCGCCCAGGAAGAGAAAGATCACACAAAATCGACCAACCTTCTCAGCCTTGCACCAACTGCCGCTGAATGGGAGTCTGTGAAGGCTTTCCTGCAGCTGTTACATGTAAGTCTTATGCATAAATGTTTTGTTTTGTTAACTCACAGTCTCTTTAGTTTGCAGATGCTGCTCAGCATGAGTTCTCAGCTGAGCAATACCCTACATTATACCTTGCACTCCCGGCACTCGAGGGACTCCACACAGCCTGGTCCAAGCGCCTCGTTTATAACACAGGGTACGATGCTTTCCAGAAGCCCCTTGCAGCCGGCATTGCCAAGATCGCCGAGTACTATAATCAGACCGAGGATTCGGATGCATACATCATGGGCATGGGTATGTATCCACTCATATTAAATGGCATCATGTCAAAATACTTATATCTATGGCAGTTATCCATCCAGAGTACAAAATGGCATACTTTGAGAAACACCGGGGTACAGATTTGACCGCTCGAGTCATGCAAACGGTCCAAGACCTTGTAAGTCATAACATATATACATATAAATATTAATTTTCTAACATCTTGTAGTTCAAAGAGCGGTGGGACCGTTTGCAAAGTGTCCGGTTGACCACCACAAGTGCCAGTCGGAAGCGTCGTGCATATACACTCCTGGAAGCACTGAGCGGCTATGAGGATGAAAACCCAGATGACCCTGGGTCGAGCTCCAGCCAGTCGCAAGGGTTTGATGCCGAGGATCAGCCCTGGCTTGATGCCTTCTGGTCATATGTCCGATCCACCGAGCGGTTACCAGAGAACATGGGGCTTGTGGAATGGTGGGGGTAAGTCTTATCTATATTTAGGTATACTTCCTTGATATTCAACTAATATCTTTCAGGTTAACCAGATCCGATATCCCGTTTGGTCGTCGCTTGCATATGATTACCTTCCTATTATGGCATCATCAGTCTCAAGCGAACGTGCCTTTTCAAGCTCGGGAATTACAATCACAAAACGGCGGAACCGACTCAAAGGAGATGTAGTTGAAGCACTCCAGGTCGTCAAATGCAGACTGAAGACAAAGTTGATACTACGGGATTCAGCTCCGTCGTCTTCTTATGAGCTCAAATTAATGGACGAAGGTCCGGAGGTGCCTCAGACACCGGGAGAGGTCATTGACCTCTCCAGTGACTGTGAGCTTGTGGAGGGGGAGAGTGAAGTCGATATAGAATACGACTAGCTAGATAAAAGTACATAGAATTTCCACTTCGGCGTTGCATCCCCTCGGTCAATAGTTCCCACTGAAGAGCCCCGGCTTAAGCCGGGCCAAGCCCAAGCCGAGCCCAAGCCGGCACTCAGGGCCCGGCCCTGAATTCTGTGAGCCCGAGCCGGCGTGAGCCGAGCTGGGCTTTGCAGAACACTAGGGGCACAGTAGGAATAGACTTGCAATATGCAGTATTGTCACATGGACAGTTTTATGTTGCAGTATCAAGATGCACCAATTGGAACAGAGTCCATGTTCTTTAGGGGAGGGGAACAAAACATCTAATAGTGTATACAACAAGGTGATGCTAAAGCCTGATTAAATATGTAGTTTCATTCCACCAAATAATTCTTTAATACTATTAACTATATACCCTTGTGCAATGTTAACCTTAACTAACCCAGTGCGAAGCACGGGTCTATTGGCTAGTTCACTAGATGTTAGCCAGTACCGACATACTCAACCCCAAGGTTATGCAAGAGTATCTTTGATTATGTGTACATAACGAATGATACATTTTTATGGGTTCATGTGCATGATGCATGAGGACTCAATCTACAATTACTAATCGATTAATCCTTAAAAAACCAGTGCTTGTTTCGCAGACAAAAGTCCTGTAAAGTTTCACGTGAAACACCTGCAAAGCTTCCAAAAAAAAAAAATTTCGACTAGAAAAACATTCTCTGATACCGTAGTAGCATTGCATCATGACAAGGTTTAGAATGAGTCAGCGACACGAGCCTTGCATGCCAGCGTAAATAATGTTAATATTACTACATTTGGACCAGGTTCGAAAGCACGTCAGAAAATCGCTAAATATTGTTGACGCTCAATCACGGGAATTTCTGTCAACGGTTCCTAGTTTACATTTTTTTTTTTGGGAGGTTATATAATCCCACGGGGGTTGCTCAAGATAGATTCCGCGCAAAAGCATCCAAGAAAAATTTATGTTTACACGGTACTACGTTACAAAAATGTATTAAGTACAACGTCCCTGTGAAGCCCGATCATCAGTTCACCATCAGCCATACTGGATAAGACTCACCTTTAGGTAACCAATGAACATGATATCGTTGATTCAATTGTTATTGGTGTTTAGCTGGGACGCGAGAACCCCTATGGCGATAGCCAAACAGACAATGATAATGAGGACGATGGCGGCGCATATCCACTTCCTCCTCGTACGCGCTCCTCGCGCAGATGCGATAGCCCTTTCTGTGTGATGTAAACTGATCAAACGTGTTGTCAGGGTGAATTGAAGAGAGGTCAATCAACTGTTACATGCCCAATTTCCGTATGCTTTTCTACGTTCATGGCCATAGCTTGAATTCCATCAATAACTTCGCCATCTCGCATGACGAGAATATGCATCTGAGGGTGGATCTATACCGTATGAGAAACTGCAGACAGTTTACTCACATCATTAAACAGCTGCGCGAGTTCTTCCAATGTTCTCTCAATGTTTTTTACATCATTGTGTCGTTCTTGTGCCTCACGAAGAGCTATTCTGGAGGTACCATATCGGTTCGAGGATTGAATCTGTAAGGATGGTATTAGCCGCAAATCCCAGTAATTCAAGGAGAAAGCATCACATTGGCAATTTGTGTAAAAATCTGTCCGCATTCGTCGTCCTTAATGAAAGCTCTAACCTCATCGGATGTAGCATCTGGATTTACTAAAGAGATATGTGAGCATTGTACGTGGAACGCATGGAGATCTTTTCATACTCACCAACTTTATAGTGTCGCTCCATGCGTTGCTTGAACTTTGATCGATAAGCCTGTTCAACCTGCTGATAGTTCTGAATTGCCTCCATGAACTTGTGTTTGACGAGACCGGTCTACACAGCCATCGAGATCAATTGAAAGATTGATGGAACCGTTGACCTTACCTGTTGTTTCCGAATCTCACCATCCCGACCGCCAACATCGACGGCATGCAAGTTCTTGATCCGGACTTTGAGCAGGCCGCTGAGAGTACTCGTCTCTTTTGTCAATCCGTCCAACTGATGGGCTATTCTTCGAGAAGAAGCCCAGTCCGTACTATTGAGAGAGCGGGAATGCAAGTCTGAAATGCGCGAGACATTATCGTTGAAAGTTCTCAAATTGTCCTGGATGAAGCTGATCTACATGATAATTTACGAATCAAAAAAGCAAGTGGTTGCCTGTCACCAAGGTTTACTGCCGTACCTCAGAATAGAAGGTAGACATGTCGCCGTGAGGGTAACTAATGTTTGGAGCGCTCCCGCGCACACGCGACATGCTGAACTGATCATTGTGATAGGGGTATTTATTGGGGATACAGTTCTTGTCGGGCCTACCCGTACCGGCTGGTGAGGGGTAGGCCCAATGTACCCCAGGGATCTCATTCGGTGCATATTGAATGCCAGGATCCGCATACGACCCTGTGCGACGACGTTCAGGCCGTACATACGTCCTTGGAGGATGTCTAGGCTCAGAGCGGCCCGCAGGCGCTTGGGAGGGATAGCTCGAAGGCCAGTGGTCTCTAAGATATTAAGGTTAATTCAGATGTGGTGAGACCTCGTAAACTAGGACAACACCTGTGGTTGGCATACTGCTGGGCCTATAATAACGATAGTAGTTAGCGAAGCACAGACTGCACAAACCACGAAAAATCGACCACTCACCCGCACAACAGCTAGTCTATCCCGTGCCATTAGTATGAGGAAGTCACTCAGCCACACCGGTGTAGTAGATGAGAATATAAGTATTAGATAGCCGCTCATCTAACAGGTATCATGATACGTGTGCAGAGAGCCGACTCGAAGTTCGATGTCAGAAGACTAATGAATTCATATTGAACCGAGGCTCGGAAATGAGGTCCTGCGTACACGGTTCTAATCGTTTGAAGCATTGAACCGGTATCCGAGCTCTTCGTTAGACATATTAATGCACCTGGTAGAACTTGCGGAAGGTATGCTTTTCAAGTAAAACGGACTGAGATAGTGACGTTACTGTGACTGCGTCACGGATCATCATCTAATGACTCTGCGTAGAAACTAGAATGTATACCCTTGCAAAACCAGAGAGAAGGGCTACGAAGAGGCATTTTCCTGATGTTACTATTTTCAAGCTATTTTGACGATCAACACATAAATAGCTCACTGGGGTGTGATCACTCGACATAGATTTCATTTCATGTGGCAGGAATATAAACACACATATTGGCTGTCACGCGATACGTTGGTCATGAATTGGAAGACGGGAGGAGGTCCGTCGAGGGCCTGTGTCCGGAGCGCCCTGCAAGCGGAGGTCCGATGCATTGGAAGGTACAGTCACCGCGTTTTGTGAGATGAGCCCGGTATTTAGCGCCGTATTACAGTTTGAGTACCCAACACACCGAACACTCAGTAGCTCCGCCCCCATATCTTTGGGCCAAAAATCCAAATTTATCCAATACTCTAGATACACTGTCCCACTGCCTCGTCAAGTATTTTAGCTCCCTGACATCTAATTAAGCTCGAAAGATAGTTACATTCAAATACCATACTCGGCCATGTTTGCCCCACTCCGCACACAGCTCATGATCACAGAGCAAATATATGCTCTGACATACACCTAGGTGACACTTTGCATTTTGAATACATTAGAGTCATCCATCTATCTGTACACCACCGCCGGTGGTAAATGTTTTTGAAATGTTTCTCTGACGATGTTGAGGCACAGTCGCCTATGCCTCAGGGAGATCGCGTGGTTATGTCTAGGAAATAAACCTCCGCGAATCGTTTTAGGCTTAAAAAACCTTGAATGTTTGGGCAAGGTTTGGCAGATACCTCTGTGAATCTCAGTAACTCTCCTCAATAAGAGCTTTGCCACCAATGTCTCTGTGGCCTCATGTCAACGTTATGACCAGCTCAAACATCGGCATTCATATTCCATTGGAATAGCTTTCTGTAACTGCTCGCAAACCTCAATTAGAGCTTGGGCACCAATGTATCTGTGACCTCACATTTAGCTACGTCGGCTCGTATATTCCATTGCCATAGCTTTGTGCATTACCTTATATATATAGCTAATAGGCATCTATCAAAGCATTGTTGATGCTTATTACAATGTCCATGAAAATGCCATCTTCACGGCAGGTTCCCCTCAAATACTTTTCCATCGATCGCACCCACTAATAAGCTTGCCCTTTCCTTCCCGCTTTTTCCGTGCCTGCCTTTCCGGCATGGTGGTCGCAAACGATCTGCCATTTCTCGAGGTCCTTAGTCAGGGTGACAGGGCGCATGGCAAGCTCAGTGTGTGAGTGCGGGAAATCCTCCTGGTCAAGGTGGTAGTTTATCTTCATGGCCCTGCTGGCAAGGTAAGCTACATACAGTGGAATGTGGGAAGAACAGACAAACTCCTGGAATTTTTCGGTAGTGGGGTTCCATTCTTCCCACTCCCGAAGCCTCTTGTCTATGAGCTCCCAGGTATCCTTAGCATCGCCGGTTTCACGTATGACTGTACGCTGATTACACCGAGTTAGAATATACACACGCATTAGGCTAGGACACTTACAATGAATGCCATGTGAACTTGGGTGTAAGTTGTCATGGCAAGTCCGGTCATGCTCTTTTTGATCATGGCATGACATAGGTCACTAATGTGCCTATGCTTACCGGTGGGCACAAGTGACTCCAAAACCTGTCGTTGCAGTGAGGAATGAGAATGGCAGTAAGGTTCACCGTACTTACATGTTTCTTGACCATATTACGGGCGGTGGTAGCCTCAGTGCTTATCTCCGTGATCACGGCTTGAATGCGATCTTCATGTTGGGCTGCAGGAAGGTTGTGAATGTTGAGCTCACGCATTGTATTCTGGGACAATGTAAGCATGTGAACATGGACAAATGGGGGTGGGAACACACGAGCACGGCCAGGGCAATGTTGCCTCTATAAGCGGTAAGCTTCAGTGAGAGGATTATGCAGTTGGTATATTTCTTGATGTTGGTCTGTCACAAACAGTTAGTGTAATGACAAAAGAACCATATGAGAACAAAAATGCCTTGAGTCCTTTAGGGATGTGGTATTGCGTGTGACTCGTGTGGTCATCAGGGATGGCCTGCAGGATGGCATCGAGCAATATGAGCTCGCGTGCGAGTGGGTCACCCTCCGATGGCAATGAGGTGGGAGTTTTGTTTTATGGGGCAAGCACTCACCTGAGACTCAGCCCAACTATCCAGCAGGGCCGCACAATTTGGTGTATATTTTTTGTGGGACTTCAGGGCAGCGACGAGCTGCACAGCATTACCACGAGATGCAACTGGAGGCGAGCGATCATCCTCAGGATCAACGTCTGTATGAGGTTGTTTGGCACCGGCGGCACGTGTCAACGTACAGGGCAGACTGTCCAAAGACGGATCAATCTGTGGGATGTAATATTTGGACTGACTTTGCTGATGACTGTGGGGCTCACGGCGCATTTGTTCAATGCACTCCTCCATGCTCAAGCAGGCGATGGGCTGTGGCTGAGAGAAGATGGACATGTCGAATGATAGGGACCCATCAGAGCTGGGTTCATGCTGGTGGAAGGGGGAGCCCGATGGTGCACCAGCGCTGTAGGAATTGCTGGGGGGCATGCTTGCTGGTTCGTTATCGTGGAGGGTGGGCAAAGGGATATTAGCGGTGAAAGAGAGGCAACACCTATAAATATCTGGAATGAAAGGGATAATAGCGGTGAAAGAGAGGCAACGCTTATAAATATCTGGAATGAATCCACTGACAAAGTGGCACAATAGCGTAAAATTATTCTTATGTAAGTACGTTCGAAAATTTCCAAAAATCGAAAAATGCCTGAAATGGATCACCGTTGGATGCCCTCGGGTCACGGAGAGGAGCACAGAGCAGAGGGAATACCTCATTGGACTCGGCGACGTTTGATGGCTCGGGCACGTGTGGACCGTAGTGCAGGTAATAAGTCAGGCTCTTCATAGTCAGGTTCTTCATCAGCATCAATGGCGGGTGCCTCAGTTCCCAAGGGATTCCAGTCGCTAGGTTGACCTCCATCTGAGTCGGTTTCTGGGTCAATATCTCTGGCCTCGTCAGGGGGTGGGGGATTTCCAGGGTTTTCATCATGGTCCGTCCGAGCAGCAATTCATTGCTTCTCTTTGTTGGCACTTCGTGTGGCCTTTGCTTTTGCTTTGGTTTGGGCACGCTTGTGAGTCCGCATGACCCGAACCTGTGCGGCCATCCGGTCATGGTAGCTGCGGCGGTCTTGGTGGAGGGGTTCTGGAGCTGTTAGTGTGCGAGGCAAAGTCTCATGCACGAGGTCAGCATTGTGGATGGCATTGAGATTGAGAACAAATTGCATATCGTCTGCATGAACCAGAGCCGGTGATGTACGACTGGTGGCTTCTCGTTCCTGACGGTACACGCGAGAACCTGTGACGCCACACTTTGCAGTGCGGCAGTCATGTTGCACGTTGACCATGAATCTGATGTCCTGCTCAAGGGGGTGAATGAACAAGGACCAGGAGATGCTGACATGACGAGTAGGGAAACACACCTGAGATCGGATACCTAGGAACTCAGGGTCAGTGGTCAAACAACGAAGCAAGGGCATGTTGAAAGCCGCGTGCAAAGTGTCCGATATGTGATATACCTCCAAGATCACGTATGAGCAATGTTCACTCGGGCCTTCAGGTATCAATAGGCAGTGGATATGACCAATAACTGTGGCCTGCGGTGGCAGAATCAGCTCGGAGAAGGTGCAATCAGGGTGATCATACCAATTCACTACCCGCAAAGACCCATGTACCAACTTTGCAAATGTCGTCAGACTGGGCCGTCACCGCGATCCCATGATGCCATGTTGAATGGTCCAAGGGGGGAGCCTGAAGGCGTGCCTGTGCCCCTGGAGTGTCAGCCCACGTCAGAGTCTTCCGCTTCTTCTGGGTGATGATGGGCTTGACGTAACCTGGCAATTTGTCTGTACTGCATTAGTACAATCTGGGTGGGATGGAAATAGAAATGGAACCTGGGGTGTGCTTCGGAGGGGGCACCCATCCTAAATGGGTCTGCACGATCGGGTGCTGAATGAGCATTGCTTGAACTCGACGAGATGACTGCACCCACTCGCTGCCCTGGGCTTCGTCCACAGGGTCTGCTTCCCAGAACCCCCCACTCATTAGGTGTTTGACGTGCTCCATGCTGGAGCACTTGCGGGCTATGTCACGACCTGGCGCCTGGTGGTTACTAAGGACAGAACACATACGAAAGACATGGTTGAAACATTCAAAAACTTCCGTGGCATACCGAATGGCGGGACCGAAGCGCTCCACATCGTCAGGAAGGTGCGACAGGATATGCAGTTTTCCTTTGTCAAGGATGCGCGTGGGGTCTACCGTGTCAAACGCGTCCAAAACATTGGCAACTAGAATGCGCAAATCCCCCTTGGAAGCTTTTGAATCATGGAACGCAAGCCAATACCCACTGACGCCACTCACCAGGTACTCCACCATGTTGCAGATCTTGTGATACCACAGCACCGCCCCAAGCCGACCTGTGGCTTTAATGAGCTCAAACTGGGGTTGGCTTACAATGCCATGGACATGGAACACCACTGTCTGCATCAGTGTTTTGAAGTGTTTGCCAACGAGCGCATTGCAATATTGAGACATATATGCCGCACGGATCGGCGGGATTGTGAGGCCATCAATATTGGTACCTTGGAGACAAATGATGAAGAGTTCACGCTCGGGGTCTTTCCAGGAGGTGTGCAAATTATGCCACACGTATTTGATTAAGCCCAGCAACACGGTGTGCAAGATTTCAACCAGTGTGTCACGGTGCGGATCCAGGCCTGCATATTGTATGAGAGACAGACTCGCGACAAGCTTGAATATACATACCAGGAAATGACAGTAGGGGGCTCCATCGCTGTCCAGGTTGCTCATCGAGCCACTCCTTAGCAGCTTGTTGCACCTGTGCATGTGACCAAGACGGATGATCGGCCTTAATGGCCTTCACTTTGGAAAGCACTTTAACGATCCACCCTTGGGCAACTCGGTCCTTGACCCCACTTGCAGTTTGCATAGCAGACACCGGTGCGAGTTTCCCTTCGGTCGCCTTTAGGAGCTGTTTCTGGATCTCCTCAATTGTCCGCACGACCCTGCGCGGGGCCCCAGGCTAGCCATTGCATCCGCAGTCAGACATCTTTAGAAATCAAGTGATCATCAGTGACATTTGGCATACCTCATGTAAGGCATGGTACCCATCGTCAGAGTCCGTCACAGCGGCAGGCCCACCCACCAGACAGCGGCGGCACTTGCAATTCCCGCTGGGGCCTATGTGACTACACTCCTCAGACTGCTGAGGGTTATCTGCCGGCAAGCCTGGAACAGCAATTCGGAACTTGCACAGACGATGTGAATGGGAATTATAAGTGCGTGGGGGCTTGTGCTGAGTCCCACTGAACCCAAGCCAACGGGACACAGATGTCAGTTATGAATCCCCAGGTCTGAATGACAGATCGCGCACCGTACCATCTCCAGAACGGCTTCGAACTGCTCCGGGGTACTTGCATGTGGGGATGTTGCCACGAAACGTACAAAGTATTCTTGCTGAAGCAATTGCCCTGGCACATTAACATGTGCCAAATATATGTTCTTGTGCGCATTGACCATTTTGGATATGTTCCCACCTACGTCATCTGCCCATAGGAACACAAACGACGTATACAATTCATACCCATTGGCAACTGCGCACAATGGGTTTGGCATGAGAGCCTGAACAGAGTCATCTGTAATATGATCTCTAGTGCCATCACATCAAGGTTCGACGAGCACCACTCACCGACAAATTTAATCCCACCCTCCTCCATGAGATCGAAGTAAGTGAATGCGAGGTCGTCGCCTTGAATGTTTACCAACTCTGGCTTTACTACCAGCCCATCCTGATCACCAGACATTAAGTTGCACATGTCCCATCAAACATATATCATACGCACCTGTGTAAGCTCAACCCGACGTGCATCGGCACACATTACATTGTTGTGGATAATCCACATGTGGGGTATCATCACATACTCGCCTGACCTCAATTCTTCCAGCTCGTTCACATAAAAATCTTTCAACCCTTTGCGAACCATTGGTGTGAGTTGTTCTGCTGGCAATTCCTTGATCCTCTTCATCTGCCATATTTCCGATACACAACCCTCTTTTTCTTCGGGATAAAAACAAAGTAGAGGTGCGATCTGCGGATTTGCATAGTCCTACACTCTGGTTAGCAGCCATGCATACTGGCCAAAGCGGCCACGCAGACGTACATGAGCAATGATTTCAGGAATATCGTTCAGATACATCACATTTCCCAATGAGCTCTCGAATCGTTTTGTGGTGACCCCTCCAAACTTGCGCAAACGCGCCTGAGTTTCACGAAGTGCATAGAGCGAGGGGACATCATGAGCCCCAGACTCACTCAACACCCACAGGAACATCTGCCTGTGCCGCTCGGACAGCCGCAGCCGAGGGAGGTTATCCAGCAAATCCAACAGGAACAGCTACCAGAGCACTCAGTTCTCTCCAATAAAGGGCCATCAAATCATCGACACGAGATGCTCACAGTCTTATTTTCATATGGATACCAATCGGAGTCCTGGGAGAGGTGGCTCACTCGCTCGCGCAGTTGCTCTATTCGCGAGTCCTCCAAATCTAAATCTGTGACTCAGACAAGCACCGTGAGTGTGGGGTGGTATCACTCACCCAAACCATCCATTCCTGCCACAGCATGCGGGACTGAGAGATCCTCTTCCTCCAGGTCCAGCTCTTGTGGAAGCAGGATTTGATCCATGTATTCCGCCATATTGTCAAGCTCACGTATTACACGCTCTTTTTCCTCCTTGGCCGTCATCAGCTCTCTCATGCCATCGAACGTCTTGAGGTCCACTTCTCTATCCAGGTAATCATCCCCATCTGGTGCATTGACCCAGCCCATTTGAGGCCGTGCTTCTTTGTGAACGCTTACATCGTCCAGAATGGCATCATGAGTATCCTCATTTTCTCGATCCAGAGCGTCGTAGCGCCGCATCCTGGCCTCTTCAAACTCAAGTCAGTCGACATTACGCATATGTGTCCTTCCCTTCAAGTGGCTCGACAGACTTGCTCGAGAGATCCAAGTCGAGTCGTCCGGAACCGCAGTAAACATGTGACACATGTGGCATCGCACCTTTCGGGACTCATTGGGGTGCTGTTCGATACCTGTGGGTGTTCAGCTGGGTCACCAAAACTGACAAAACAGTCTCAGGGACAGTCAGGCAGTTTCTGCTTGACTGCTGGCATTCGGGTGGTCAGACGAGTGGAGATAACAGTGGGTGTCAACAAAGAACAATAGCATGGATGACAAATTCTATTGTTTCGGGACGTCTGACTAATATTTGAGGAAATGTCACTCAGAGACCGAATCACTCTAATATGCCATCATGTGTCTTAGACCTCTTGGCTGCATGTTCAATCGGTGACACTGGGAACGGGGCAGGTCGGCGCGATGGCATGCTATAGCGAAAGCCACTTGGTGCCATCGCTATCTTGTCATTCGCGGTCTGAATCCTGTTGGGAACTCGCGGCATTGAAGACAATGTGAAGTCCTTGACCCATGACTCGGAGTCAGAGCCAGTGCCCCACAGCAAGAAAAGCATCACTCACTATGTCTCTGGCATTGGGTGTCTCATGGCGATCGGTGTCATGATCATGATCCAGGATTGGATAATCGTCCAAACACGTCAATATTTTCTTTGCCCGAAGGCTGGAACCTGAAGGAAGGGGCCTTGGTTTGGGTTTGTCGGATGTATCTGAAACCTGCTGCATGGCAGCGCTTCGAGGCTCCTTCGCATCCACGAGCACAGGCGGGGCTTCTCCCACATTTATGATTAGTGTCTGGTAATAGATAGCGTTAAACCCTTGTAAAAGATGAAAACCGCTGAGGAAACATACCACTGGACCTGGGGCTGTCGGGGTAATTTTGATTTCAAGAGAATGGGCCCGGCCTTCCAGGAACACGGCAATGTTGTTCGTGTTGATTTCGAATTTTGTGATCGATGAGGGAATAGTGACCTTGTCCATCGCAGTGGTCAGTTGATGTGTGGTGAAGGTGTGAGATAACAGGTGAGGACTTAAGTTTGACAAGCGGGACGGGAGTCAGGCTGGTGAGCATATGGATTAGCTATCTGCAAGCATGTCGAGTGGCTCACATCAGGCTTACACAAACATCGACTGGAGATGATTGTGGTTTCATAGGCGGCAGTGAACGTTTTGTTCGCATTTTACGCACCGACTTTTGCAAACATCACACAGGGCTTCACAACATGGGAACTGAGAGCTTGTGGAAATACACTAGGTGAAAGATTGCTGAAATCCCCCAGAAACCACAGTGAAAGTGGGAAGAGTGACGTCTAGGAAAGCTCTGCTAGAAAAGGTTTATTCAAGGTTGGAGAAATGTGACACAAACAATCGACAACAATGTTTCAGGGACATCGGCTTGGAAACCTGTGCCAAAGAAGAACCTCGACTGGTGGTGTACCCCCTGTCTCTTTCCATTTTCCATTTCCATTCTGTTTCCGATTCCAAAAAAAGATACCAAGAAAAACATTCATATTTCCTGACCTTCCTGAACCCATAGTTACAATTATTCTAAAGTTTTCCTGTCCTCATCCATTTCCATATCCTTGTCTGTCTTCATTTTCCAAGTCCCTTCCTGAATCTTCCTCCATGTTTTCCAGTTCCTTTTCCTTTTCTTTCCCTTTCCCCCTTTCCATACCTGCTTCTGAGTCTGAGCCTGAGTTGGAACCCCTGAACCTTTCCCAGTCCTGTGTTACGTATCGAGAGTCCCAAGGTTTCAGATCTAAAAGGGCAGCAGCTTCAACTTATATGTTGCACCCCCAATGAACTATTGTCCTAAGTGTTTCAGATTGGAAGTCGGAAGTCGGAAATTGTTGAAGTAAGTCAAAGGTCAGAAATTAAGTTGGAAGGTGGAAAGGCGGAAAGCTAGGGGTTGGAGAGTGGAGAGACAGAAGTCTTGCAATACTTCACTGTGCTAAGAACAGGAGGTAGAGCAAAGGCAATCACATATTGAAGTTGATTATCTCATTGCAGAATAGAGAGCATACATGAGGGGGTTTTATACAAAGAGCTGAAGCAACATGTAATGTTGTACTACTAAGCATGTTCGAGGCCTGTTCGAACCTCAGGTCATGTTCTTCGGCCTTACAAACAGCCTGGTGACCTTCCAGACCATGATGAATGATGTTTTCTGAGATATGATTATGGAGGGTGTCATCTGTGTGTACCTTGACAACATCCTCATATTCACAAAGACACTCTCGGAGCATTGGGAAGTCATATGATAGGTCTTCCGAACGAATGATGTGAAGAGAAGCGTATAAAACAAGAAAATAATAAAGACTTATTTACAACAAGGGCGGAGCCAGACTAGACTAGACTAGTCGCACCGGTGCCTCCCTCGCTGCAGGTCAAGAATGTTGAAGTCACGGTGCGCAAGCTACTGCGTACGTATATGATGAGGGGTGAAGGGAACTAAGGAGAAATAGATTCAAGCACCAATTAAGGGCTGAAGCGAGTCTGGGACCAATACGATGAGAAATGTGGCTTCAAACAGCCAGCTACAATAGCACAAATGGAGTTTCTTACTGCCTAAAGTTCTATACATGTTTCCTGGCTATTTAACTAGCTTGGAATGAAGCTATGCTATGAAAGATACTTGTGGAGCAAACCAGTGCCACCGGTGCATGATGTACGCACCGGTGCTTGAGTATATACCTTATCAGCTGAGTGTGGAGCTGACTCTATACTACTGTGGAGCTAATATATGCATTCAGGAACGATGGAGCGCCTCCCGCGCTCCATCTCAGATCTGTGCCTCAAGTGGCCCTGGAACCCGGCTCAGGGTTAAAGGGACCGGCAAGATGCACGTGCGAATGATGTCACATGCGCATCTAATGGATCCAGGGAGGATGACTCGCATATGCGTGAGTCCATACCTTGGGACATGCTAGAATGAGGCTAGACACTCCCATCCATAATATAACAGAGAAAACCTGAATCAAATACCTTGGGCTCATCATCTCAGAGGGAGCAGTAGAGCTGGACCCAGTGAAGGTGAAAGGTGTCTCAGAGTGGCTGACACCTCAGAACCTGCACAAAGTACAGTCCTTTGTGTCATGACTCGTTTATTTCTTGTATCCAGTAACCCCATTTTCCCTTTCGTCACCTCACTTCTATGTTCGCTCCGTTCACTCTTCGCTGAATTCGCCGAATGGTTATTCGCTACTCGCGTCATTTGCCAGTAGCCACGCCATCAAACACGATCAACATCCTTCTTGATGGTTCATCACTGGTCCCATCACCTTCTCGACTCAACCCCCTTTTGGTGTTCCTATGGCTGGAATGCATTCGCGGGACATCCTACCCGTAGATCATGTGGAATCAACCCAGCAGACCAAGAGTCCGTGCAGGGTAACATGTCTGCAGGTCTCAAGGCGTGTTTTTGTACATATGTACCCTCGTCCTCTCCCCCCCCCGTCATTTCACATTCGCACTCCTCCCTATTTCTATTGTATATGTGTTTCACCTATTTGTATCCTGAATGCACACCCCTATCCAACCCTGACTCATGATGGCCTCTTTCCTATTCGCTGATATCATATGAGCATTTGATATAAGTAGTTTATATTCACATGTATATTCCCCAGTTCAATTATCATACATCTATCTTGTGCAAAACTTGACCTCACTGTGACCATTGTCTTGAGCCCTCTCCTATAGATTCCTATCTTCGACCAGAGAAGGACTTAAGCACCACTGGTGAGTTTTCATACTTCACCTTCGTTACCTTAGTTTTTGTACTATTCTTGGTGCTGTCGGCGAAGGGCTCTGAAGGAGCACCTTCGCTGGTGAAAGGATTGTTGCTGCTTAAACAACCTTTCCATAACACCTTGCACATTACATCGTCAAGTGTCACAGGCTACTTCGCTATGACTGTAGTTAGGGTGAGCTCCATTCGGGAAGCCCTCTTACCTTCTGAACATTTATTGGTTCATCTTATTCGCCGAACGGCACACTTCTTCGCACAAGCTATTTGGGCATTTGCTGTATTCACTAATACACAATATTAATGCCTAAAACCCAATCTTGACACTTCGTTGGCTTTGTAAATTTCTACCATCAGTTCATCCAGGACTTCTCCCATCATGCTTGGCCCCTCTTTGACCTGACCAAGAAGGATGCCCCCTGGGTTTGGACTGAGGCCAAGCAAGCTGCCTTCAACAAGCTCAAGTGGTTGATCACCTCAGCTCCAATCCTCATATTCCCAGAGGACCTCCACCCTTTGCGAGTGGAAGCTGACTCGTTTGATACAGCTACCAGGGCCGTCCTGTCCCAGCAGTCCTGGCAAGATGAGAGGTAGCACCCGATTGCCTACTTCTCCAAAAGCCTGAGCCCTGTCGAACAGAATTATGAGATCCACGACAAAGAGATGCTGGTGATCATCTGAGCATTAGAAGAGTGGCTGCATTTCCTCAAAGGAGCTCATGTCGAGATATAGACGGATCACAAGAACCTGGAGTACTTCCACACATCCAAGAAGCTCAACCAGAGACAGGCCCAGAGGTCCCTCTACCTGTCCTGGTTCAACTTTGAGTTGCACCACCAGCTCAGAACGTCCATGGGTAAACCCAATGCCCTGTCCCCATGTGCAGACAATGACTCTGGGAGTGGGGGCAACACTGACCTGACCCTGCTCCATCCAGAGATCTTCACGGTTCAGGCACTTGAAGGCTGTTGGTGAAGAAGCCAATATCCTCCGAGACATCCGCAGGGGTTTCTGAGAAGGGGGGAGCGAAGAGTCAGTGGTGAAGGCAGTGGAGGAACTCCGGAAGGGTACTCTGGCTCAGTATGAAGTGCTGAGTAGTTGGAGAGGGACGAGCTGTTTCAGTTCCGGGGAAAAATCTACATCCCGGATGTGCATGACCTTCAGCACTGAATCATGTCCCAGCACCATGACACTCGGCTAGCCAGGCATGCTGGGAGGTGGAACTGGTGGCATGGAACTATTGGTGGCCACAGACGTTGAGGTACGTCAGCCAGTATGTGAAATCCTGCGACCTCTGCCTATGCACCAAGGTCCAATGCTGACCCCTGATGGGTGAGCTAGTCCTGCTCCCAGCTCCGGGATACATTTAGCATAGACTTCATCATCAAACTACCAGAATCCCATGGGTACAATGAGGTCATGTGTGTAGTGTACCTAGTAAGCAAGGTCCCACTTCATCCTGACAATGACGACTGTGACAGCCCTCAGAGTGGCCCGACTGTTCCTTGGGAATGTCTGGAAACTACACGGGCTCCCGCATGAGGTAGTTTCTGGCCCAGGCCCTCAGTTTGTGGCCAAGCTCACCTGAGAACTGCACTGTATGTTCGGGATTAGGCTGGCCATGACCACTGCATATCACCTGCAGGGGGACAGCCAGATGGAACGTGTCAACCAAGAGCTTGAACAGTACCTTCAGCTCTTTGTGAACGAAAGGGAGGACAGGACGACTGGGATGAACTCCTCCCGCTTGCGGAGTTCCAGTACAATAACCACATCCACTCCTCGACCCGAGAAGCCCTGTTCATGCTCAACACTGGCTGGCACCCCTGGATGGGCTGTGAACCTGACCAGCCAAACTCTCAGATGGAAGCTGTGAACGAATTCTGGGACCAGATGGAAGCCTTGCTCATGGAAGCATGGGCAGCACTGGTCAAGGCAAAAGACGACATGGCTTGGTATTACAACCAACACCAAGTCCCTGCTCCTGAGTATGCCGTCAGCGACTGAGTCTTCCTCAATGCAAGTGACATCTGAACCACCCGGCCTTCAGCTAAGCTGGCCCACTGATACCTCAGCCCTTTTATGGTGGTTTGGAAGGTTGGGAAGAATGCGTATTGGCTGCACCTGCCCGCTTCAATGGCTCAGCTGCACCCAGTGTTCAATGTTGTGAAACTCCTCCTGGCCCCAGAAGACCCAATCTGGGGCCAAAGAGCCAGACCCCTGCCGCCACCAGATATTGTCAACGGGGAGGAATACTACATCATTGACAAGACCCTCGACAGCTGCCTCCTATGAGGTCACCTCCAGTGCTTAGTCAAGTGGGAAGGCTACGGATCCAAGGAGAACTTGTGGGTCTCCAAAGATGATGTCCATGCGCTGGCCAAAGTGCGGGAATTTTACTGAACCCACCCAGGAGCACCCCAAAGGGTCAAGTCAACAGCTTTCCATTCAATAATGTCCCATGCTTCAAGGGTGCACACTCTAGAGGGGGGGTGATGTCAGGGGAACCCCCCTGAGGACATTTCTGGCCTTGGCTTCGGTTCCAACCTGAGATCTGGACCTGACCCAAGCAATCCCAAGGTCCTGGCCAAGTTTCCAAAGCTTTGGCTTTGGAAATTGTCCCTGAATGGCGCCAAAGTGGTGGATGTCAAGATTGGATTAGGGTGTTAATATCACGTATTAGTGAACATGGCAAATGCCCAAACAGCTTGTGCGATAAGATATGTAGTTCGGCAAATAATGTAAAGCCAATAAAGATTATGAAGTAAGGGGGCTACTTGAATGGAGCTCACCCTGTTCTACAGTCAAACCGAAATGGCTTGTGACACTTGACAATGTAATGTGCAACGTCTCATGGAAAGGTTGGCTAGCAGTAACAATCCTTTCACCAGCAAAGGTCCTCCTTCAGAGCCCTTCGCCAACAGCACAGACAAGGGTTCAAAGACAAAAGTGGTGAAAGTGAGATATAGAAGCTCACCAGTGGTGCTTAAGCTCTACTCTAGTTTTTGAAAGTAGTAGGCCAGAGAAGAGGGCTTAAGACAATAGTCACAGTGTAGTTGGGTTTTGTACAAGATAGACATATGATAATTGAACTGCAGAATATACATGCGAATGTAAACTACTTATACCGAATGCTTGTATGCTATCAGTGAATAGGAAAGAGGGCCGTTGTGAGTCAGGGTTGGATAGCGGGGGTGCAGTCAGGGTACAAATAGATGAAACACATATACAATAGAGCTAAGGAGAAGTGCAAACATGAAACAATGGGGATGAAAGTGGACAAAGGCACCTAGGTAAGAAAACACACCTTGAGACCTGTATACATCTTACCCGGCATGGACTCTTGGTCTAACAGGTTGATCCTGCATGATCTACGGGTAGGACATTCTGCAATTGCATGCCGGCCATAGGAACACCCAAAGGGGGTCGAATCGGGAAGGTGATGGGGCCAGTGATGAACCATCACACCAGTTAGAGAATGTAGATGATGTTTGATGGCATGACTACTGGCAAATGATGCGAGTAGCCAATGGTCATTTGGCAAATCCAGCAAATGGTGAATGGAGGTGAACCTAGAGATTGAGGGATGAAAGGGGAAATGGGGGTAACTTGATACAATAATAAATGGGTCATGACAGTGGGTTGAGACATGCGTGGTAGGCGAGGGCCACAGGGATGTGGATGTGTGTCAAGAGTGGAGCAGGCTTCCCTGACTTTGATCAGGGGTGCAAGGTATATATGTAGTGCACTGGTAGCAGAGATCCTTAGCTTTTCCTCTTTGGATCCTCCTCTACCAGACCACGTGATTTTGCTGTCTAGGGAGAGTTGCTCTCACAGCAACCTTATCAAGACAGAGGTACGCAGTATTCATGCACATTGGACACATTGATTAAATCTTTGGGCTATGTTGTCGCAGGTGCTACACACTCTCAACGATGACTGTCCTCCAGCAGAATGCCACATTGCTGCTCTATGCCACAGCATCCTTGCCAAATCCAAAACCGGCCTTAAAGCAACTGTGTATGTGCATATGCGCATTGCCCTCCTGGTATGGTCACTCATCTCAAGCTCAACATGCAGTTGATTTTATGCTCTAGCGCATGGCTCTGGACTGTCAACAATCAGTCTCTCCTGACAAGACATGGTCCTGTGTGGATGTGGAGATGCGGGATTTGGAGAGCCAAAGCACTAGCAAGGAAGGTAAGCAAATTCTCTCTTATGCAATAACATTCTGAACCTCAAGTTTGGACAGACATTTGAAGACTATTCTGGAGCTTGACATCACCGACCATCCCCGCCCAGCAGATGAGTATGTGCAGTATCGGACCACTGGAATGAAAGATTTGGAGGAGTGGCAGAATATTTGTGATCACCATGCAGGTAAAGTGGAAGTGGAAATCAAGCGGGCGGGACGTAGCAGGCAATAAATTTATGATGGCTGCAGGTAAAGTGGAAGTGGAAATCAAGTGAATGGGATGTAGCAGGCGATAAATTTACGATGGCATGCAGTGGCGCCCGTACCATCCTGAAGAGGTTCTTTAAACATTGAATAGACATTATACATATTATCCAAGCATTTTAGAACCATAAGGCAAAGCTGAAAAATATGCTTTTGGAAGCTTACAGCGACCTGTGGGAATGCTCTAACAGTAGGGACATCAGACGTATAATGTGTCCTTGCCCAGATGATGCAATCTGACATTTTGAAGGGCTTTCAAGCAGGCAGTGACAAGCTGCATTAATAGATTTTATATACAAGTGTGGCATCCTATGCTCAAGGTCAATGTAGATGTACTGGAAGCTTGCATTGTTTGTGGCTACACATTCACAAAGCCTCCTCTAACTTTCATGTGTACCTCCTGCAGAGGTTGGAGCTCGGTGTTGAGGGGACTCCAGAGAACTCCTTCTAAGACCCTCACTCACGCACCTGCGTGGCCTCGAATACAAACGGGGGTGTAAAACCTGATTAAATATGTATTTTCATCCAACCAAATAATTCTTTAATACTATTAACCAGCAATGTACAATGTTAACCTTAACTAACCCCATGCAAAGCACAGGTCTTGTTGGGATTTTTGTGGAGAGAGGACAAGGGGGCACAAAGCACAACCGACGTGGTAGTGTGTGGTTACAAACGGATGGAGTAAATACATGTAAACTACATGTATCTGTAAGCCATGGCTCGGTCTCAGGCGACTCGGCACCGCTCGCAATCCATAAATACCAACACACGTCCTCGAGCGGGACAGAGTCCGAGGCACCTCCTGAAACCTAGAACGCAAAGCCCTCGTCATCCTCTGCTCCAGCATCTGCTAAAGTGGCAGTGCCACACCTTGCAGAAGGGCAATCAGATTGGTAGTGGCCCTTACCGTCACAGTTGTAGCAGGTAATTTCCTCTATGGGCCTCTTCTTCTTGGCAATAGCAGCGAGTGCACCCTCCATTCGCTCAGTCTCCGACTTGGCTGCTTGGATTTGGCGCACCTCCTTGTTCAATAGGCGGGTGATAACGATGTCAAGGGTGAGATTGTTGGCCGGAATGCTGTCGAGTCCGATGATGAAAGTGGAGTACGAGTTTGGGAGCCCTTCGGTGATTGCAAGAATGATGTCCTCATCTATGATGCTGACTCTGGCAACTTCAAGCTGGAAGGCAGTGTTCTTGATGTCAGAGATCCATGAGACCATTGGCTGGTCATCGCACTTGTGCATGTAAAGAAAATGGCGGCGGAGTGAATGGCGCGTGGCAAATCCATGGGCCCGGTGGACCTTCTCCAGGCTCTCCCAAATCTCCTTTGGGTCATTGTAGCGCGTGTGCGGAAGCTGGGATTTGTCAATGTTCAGGATGATTTTCGCACAGGCAAGCTGTTGCTTTTTCGTAAACGCACAGATGGCTTTTGAGTTCGGGGAGCCAGTGGGTTGTGTCTCATTGCCGTCGACAATGTCCCACAAGTCCTTCTCGACCAGTAGGGCGGCCATTACGTAGCGCCAGTCGTTGTAGTTAGTTTGGTTGAGTTTTTTGAAGTTCGGGTCGGGCATGGTGGACAAAACAGAGTGGGTACACTTTCAATAGGTGTGGACAGAGCTTTCGTTAGGCTCAGATTCAGTGCGCTTTCGGTAGGCGCAGTCAACGTGCTTTCACTAGGCACGGGTGTCAACGGTCTGTTCAGCACGCTTTCGTTCGGCGTGGCGCACTTTCAGTAGTGCGACTTTTGGCGGGCAGCGCCTAGACAGATGTGTTGATCCGTTTGTGTTGGGATTTTCGTGGAGAGAGGACAAGGAGGCACGAAGCACAACCGATGTGGTAGTGCGTGGTTACAAACGGATGGAGTAAATTTCCTATAGGTGAAAGTAGCACGGTGGGAGGTTGTGGGCGCGCTGACCAATGCTGACCAATGCTTGGTCATTAGTTTGTCAGCGGAGCGCGCGAGCGGCGCAGCCGCGAGCCAAGAACGCTGCGCAGCATGGTCACGTGATCGTTTGCGTTCCAAATTAGGTCAGCGGTGAGCGGCGCAGCCGCGAGAGAACGCTGCGCAGTGGTCACGTGACCCGTTCGCGACCAGAGCGCGCATACGCGAGTGTGGTCCGTGCACGACACGCGCGCACGGTATAAAGGCCGAACGGTAAGGACATAACGCCAGGAACCTGCCCAACCGGCGATTCCTCTGTCTGCTGTCTGCCATGTGCTCTGTCTGCTCTGTCTGCTCTGTGCTGTCTGCTCTGTCCGCTGTCTGCTCTGTGCCCTGTCTGCTGTCTCCTCCTTTAGCTGGCTGCCTGTCTATTGCTTGGCTGACTTTCTATTGGTAGGTAATATCTTTTGTTTAATGCATTGCCATGTGTTTTATTTTATTTGTGTTTGTAATTTTATTAGTTCTTTTTTTTTTCATCATAGTATTGTCACATGTGCATTATATTTTGGTGATTTTTTTTGAAAATAGATTTAAATACCATCCAAAGACTGCTAAAGAAAATGTATTTTAATATCAATATTTTTCAGGTTTTTTTTCGAAAATAGACATCAATAAGTTCCCTCTAAAATTAATGAGATTCTGCTTTTAAATGGTTTGTTTTATTGTTTTAATTACTGTAAAGCCACTTACCAGCCACCCCTCTCTGGCTATACTGGTGGCTGGCTTACTATGGCTTTGGCTGGGCTCTGGGTTTCTCTGTCAGTCTCAGGGCTTCTCTGGCTTTGGCTGGGTATTAATAACAGCCTCTGCTTCAATGTACTGTACTTTTTTGACATTTTTTCGCAGATAGATGTCAATAAATTATCCTGACTTTGTGAAAATTGTCAGCTTAAATGTACAGCGCATTTTTTTGACATTTTTCAAAAATAGATAATCTTGACTCTGCTAAAATTAATAACAGCTTCAGCTTAAATGTACTGGACATTCATTTTGACATTTTTTGAAAAATAGATAATCCTGACTTTGCTAAAATTAATGACAGCAGCTGCTTAAATATGGCTTCCTTTACTATTGTATTTATGTCTGTATATGTCACAAAATAGATATTGATACATGTCCCTGAGTTTGCGAAAAGTTAATGATAAGTAACAGCCCCTGCTCGCTTCACTTTGAAGCCCTTGGGGATGTGCTACACATGCCATTGGGACATGCTATGCATGCTATACTTGAGGGGCATGCTACACACACTAACATGCATGCTATGCATGGGGACACACACGCTATGCTTGGGGACACCCATGTTATGCATGGAGACACGCATGTTATGCATGGGGACAAGCATGCTATGCATGGGGATGTGCACACTATATGTGGGGACACACTATGCTTGGGGGACATGGTACAAACAAGGGACACACTACAGGGGAATACACTACAAACACGGGACATTCTACACATGCTATACTTGGGGGACACGCTACAAACAAAGGACATGCTATGCACACTATACTTGGGGGACATGTTATGCATTGGGGACACACTTTGCACACTATACTTGAGGGGGATGCTACACACACTACATGGAGGGACATGCTACACATGTGGACACGCTATGCATGGGGGACACACATGCTATAATTTAGGGACACGCTATGTTTGGGGACATGCTACAAACCAGGGACATGCTATGCATGTGGGACATGCCATGCACACTGTACTTGGGGATATGCAACATGTGGAGACACACTATGCATGGAGGACATGCTACACACACTATACTTGGGAACATGTTATATGTGGGCCAGGGACACAATAAGCATGCTATATTCGAGGCTATGCATGGAGGACATGCTATGCACACTATACTTGGGCACATGCAGACATGTGTAAAGACATTACCTATCTTGATGTGTTACTTATAGCTACTTTCCATTGCAATGAGATGTGTTTTACTTATCCCAAGTTTGATTTACCCAATGTGTTTGACCTACACCGCCGTGTGAAGCATGGGTATCCCCCTAGAGGTAAGGGTTCAAGAATCGAGTTAAGTTGGATATCAGAAATCAAGTTGGAAGGCAGAGGTCAGAGAGACAGAGGCCTTGCAAGTACTTGCTGTGGTAAGAACAGGAAACGGTGCAAAGGGAGTCACATATCAAAGTCAATTATCTGATTGCAGAACAGAGGCACACATGACTGGGTTTTATTCAAAGAGCTGAGACAACATGTCAGAAGGTAGAGGTAAGCAATTCCAGTGCAAGCAAAAGTAACTAGGATAAATGGAGTAAGTAACTAATACGGAACAAGAGGAACTACAAGGGGGTGCCGGGTAGAACTAAGAACAATCAATAGGCAAAAGAACAAGGGGACTGTGGGTCTAATTGATTGTTACGTATCGGAATTCCCGGAGGTCAGAACTGGAAAGGACAACGGCTTCAACTTATGTGTTGCGCCCCCAATGAACTACCATCCTAAGTATTTCGGGATTGACTTGCGGATATTGGAGAAGGCAGAAGTCGAGAACAGAGTACTGAGAGTTGAGGTTCGAGGGTCGGAGATCAAAGGTAGGAAGAGGTGGAGGACAGAGGGTCGAGAGCAGAAGGAGACAAGACTAGCAAAACTCGCTGTGCTAAGAACAGGAGACAGTGTGAAGGGAATCACATATCGAAGTCGATTATCTGATTGCACAAACGGAGACATACATGAGGGGGTTTTATACAAAGAGCTGAAGCAACAGGTAATGGTATGGTACTAAGCAAATTCCGGAGAGTGCAGGAATCGGATAGACATACGGGGCAAGTAACTAATGCGGAACAATGGGATGACAAGGGGGTGCAGGGTAGGGTAAGTACAATGGCAAAGAACAAGGCAAGTAAGTATAATAGGCATCAGAAGAAACGGAATTACGGAAATGGTCTCTTGCTGTGTTCAGGGTCGAGTACGGGGGCCGGTATCTGGAGGTGGCCAGGGGTACTGAAATCACAAGGGTCGAGGTAGAGGGTTGTGGATGGTGCGGATGTTGCTGGATATAGTCGGAGGTGGTGCAGAGGCAGTGCAGAGGTGGTGTGGAGGATATGCGGATATGGCGGAGATGGTTGAGCGGAACAGTTGTAACATTGATAGTGGAACAAATGGATCTCCTGATGCTCCAGACTTGCTATGCTAAGGGTCAAGTAGGGAATGCCAGTGAATAGAGTCAAAAGGGGAAGTATGTGAATAGTAAAGAACAAGGGGATCAAAAGGTCAAAGTGTGGACGTTGCGGGATAGAGCCAGAGGAGGCATGAAGGTACCAGAGTTGGTCGAGCAGCATGGTCATAACATTACCTACCTTGATGTGTTACTTAGAGCTACTTTCAATCAATAAGATGTGTTTTACTTATCTAAAAGAAATTTTCTCATCCAAATGTGTTTGACTTATCCCAAGTCTGATTTACCCAAGGCATTTGACCTTGCTGATGCGTTTGACCTTACCGAGGCGTTTGACTTGCACCCCCGCGCGAAGCGCGGGTATCCACCTAGTCTAAGAGTTAAACGCGCTCAGTGGGTTGTGGGCGCTGCTGACCAATGCTTGGTCATCAGTTTGTCAGCGGAGCGCGCGAGCGGCGCAGCCGCGAGCCCCTGGGCCCTACCGGCGGTTTGCGCCACTCTGCCGGCTCCAGCGCTGCGCAGCGTTCTGGAGCGTGCGAGCAGTTTACGCCGGTCTGCCGGCTCAGGCGCTCAAAGCAGCGCTGCGCTGGCAGATCACTGCGCAGCCAGCCGCTTTGCACACTCCACCACCACCCTCCTCTCCTCTCCTCTCTGCCCACTACTAGATAGAATAAAAATTGCGTGAGACTGAATTAATAGATAGCCTATATAGTGTAGTACACAAAAGATCTCTTCCCAGGGAGGTCTCTGCAGTGAACTATTGGGGTTGACCCCTTCATTGGGGCAGCTTTTTCTCTGCTAAGGAGCCAGGTAGTCATCCCAGGCTGCCTTAGAGGGAGCCACAATTGCATTGCAGTTCTTTCAGTGTTGACTTGCACTACTGGTGGCTGAAGAAGACATCTCCCCAGGACCAGGACCAGGACCAGGACCTTTTACTGGAAGAATTATTCCAGTTGGATAGCCGAAGAAGACTTGGATATTTTCATCAAAAAAATTCCCCATCCCTTCCTTGGTACATATATTTCTCTGTGGTCTGGTGTGAGCCATCTGACAGTTTTTTTTTTTCTTTTAAATAGAAATTATTAAATTCCCTTGACTTTGCCTAACAAACAGACTCCCCATCCCTTCCTTGGTATGTATGTATTTCTCTGTGGTCTGGTGTGAGCTGTCTGACATTTATTTAATTAGAAATTAATAAATTCCCCTGACTTTGCCCAAGAAAAATTAACAACAACAGCATCTGCTTGCAAATGTAAGTTGAAGTGGGGTAGCTTGATTGTTCCTCTAAGCTTATGCCTGCATTTCTCAGGGATCCATCTACTCCAGAGAGAAATCGTCAGCAGGAGGGTGAAAGGGCGAGGGAGGAGCAGGAGGGTCGTATGACGTCGCCTACTGATCGGAGAGCGTGTGCCCTTGCTGTGGCTGCTGCCAGAGCTCGGAACCAGCCACCCCCTCCACCACCTCCTTTTGCCATCCCTCACCCTCCTCCTAGAAGCAATGCGGCTGATCCTTTTCAACAACCTGCTGCAAGGCCATTACGTCCTCCTGATCCCAGTCCTGGACAGCAGGTGGCAGCCCTTCGTGCTCAGTTAGCAGCAATCCCAGCAGCACAGCCCGTGAGAAGATACAGGCAGGCGCCTATACAGCCACCTCCCAATCTTCCTGTGGTTGGTTCTGCAGGAATTGCACAGTTGCGTGCTCAGGCTGCTGAGCAGTCTGCTATATTGCAGCAATTGGGAAGAGGTAGACAGGCAGCTAATCCTCCTGTAGTAGGTTCTGCAGGAGTGGCAGCATTGCGTGCTCAGGCCAATGCAATAAGACCAATGCCTCCGCTACTCCCTGCGCTTCTGCGGCCTCTTCAGCGACTCCCTGCACCTCCTCAGCCTCCTCGGCCACTCCCTGCACCTCCTCAGCCTCCTCTGCCACTCCCTGCACCTCCTCAGCCTCTTCTGCCACACCCTGCACCTCCTCAGCCTCCTCAGCCACTCCCTGCTCCTCCTCAGCCTCCTCAGCCACTCCCTGCACCTCCTCAGCCTCCTCAGCCACTCCCTGCACCTCCACAGCCTCTTCAGCCACTCCCTGCACCTCCTCGGCCTCCTCAGCCACTCCCTGTACCTCAGCAGCGTCCTCAGCGACCTCCTCCTCCTGTTCCACTTGGTCGCTCTAGAATAATTGAGGCAGATGTGCAGCGTCATGATCTGGGTCCCATGGTTATTCCCTGCCCTGACTGTGGAGCATTACACTGGATGGCAGAACGCCTGCAGAGATCCTCAAATCGGCGGCCCAGATTTGGTGATTGCTGTATGGAAGGAAAGGTGCAGCTTCCAGAGCTGCCAGTGCTCCCTCAGCCATTGAGACGGCTCTTAGAGGGCCAGGACCCTGAGGCCAAACAGTTTCGCAAGAACATCAGGCAGTACAATGCTGCATTTGCATTCACTTCCTTGGGAGCCGACTTTGATCTAGATTTGCTTCGGGAGGGTCGTGGTCCATATGTCCTCAAGCTGCAGGGCGAACTGTAACATATTCATGGCTCTCTCATCCCTAACCCTGGGAGGCGGATACAGTATGCCCAACTTTATATATATGATCCAGCATTGGCTTTGGCACAGAGGAACACGCGTAACCCAGGTCTGTCTCCAACTATCATGGGAGACTTGCAGGAAATGCTCCTCTTATGCAATCCTCATGTTCCCATATATAGACAAGCGGCTGAGAGGCTCAGAGCTCAGGGACAGAATGGTGAGATCCGGGCTAGGCTCACATACAGGGAACACAGGGATCCTAGGAGGTATAATATCCCTACTGCGGATGAGATTGCGGTGGTTCTTCCTGGAGATGGCATCAACCCTGAACCTAGGGATGTTATTGTCCAGCTCAAAGGTGGACGCTTTCGAAGGGTATCCGATATGAATCCAAACTATGCCTCTCTTCACTATGTCTTGCTCTTTCCCAGGGGAGAGTTGGGGTGGCAACCTGGTATTCGCTATCGCCAATTACCAGACGGGCGTGAGCGAAGTGGGCATGTCACCCAAATTCAGTTCCATTCCTATCGTCTCTTCCAGAGAACAGAAGAACCTACAACACTCCTGCGCGCTGGCAAATTATTCCAGCAGTACATTGTAGACTCTTGGGCCGCTGCAGAGCAAAGCAGGCTGTGGTGGATCAGGACAAATCAACACACTCTCCATGCTGAGATGTATAACCAGATGATGGATGCCTTTCATTGCAATGACAATGACAGAGATCCAAACAACTTGGGCATAAGATCCATTCTGCCTGCCACATTTCAGGGGGGGACACGGGACATGCAGGAAAACCTGCAGAACTCTCTGGCCATTTCAAGGAAGTATGGTGTGGCAGATCTCTTTATTACCATGACTGCCAATCCCAACTGGCAGGAGGTATTGGACGCATTGTTGCCCGGACAAACTCCTCAGGACAGGCCTGACCTGGTGTCGCGGGTGTTCCAGCTCAAAAAGAAATACCTCATTGACTTGATCGTCAAGGAAAAGATTTTTGGGGAAACCGTCGCTCGCGTGCACACCATTGAATTCCAGAAAAGGGGACTCCCACACATGCATATTCTTATCTGGTTTGAAAGAGATTCCAAGATCAGACATCCACATGAGGTGGATTCAATGATTTCGGCAGAGTTCCCTGATCCAGAGACTCATCCTGTCCTCTACCGGTTGGTCTGTGAGCTGATGACACATGGTCCCTGTGGACAAATGAAACCAAACGCACCCTGCATGGAAAATGGCAAGTGCAAGAAAAACTTCCCAAAGCCATTCTGTGAGGAAACCAGTCTGAATGAGGATGGATATCCAAAATATCGTCGTCGCAATGATGGAAGGCTGCACAATGTCAGAGGTGACATGCTGGACAACAGATGGGTTGTGCCATACTCTGCTCTGCTCTTGCTCAAATTCTGGTGTCACATCAACCCTGAACTCACCATCAATGTGAGGTGTATCAAGTATATCCACAAGTATCTCTACAAGGGCCATGATCGGACCACCATGGAGTTTGGTCGCACCCAGGATGAAATTAAGCAGTACCTGGACGCTCGCTATGTCAGTGCTCATGAGGCCTGTTGGAGGTTGCTGGAGCGGGAAATCCACACCCAGGTGCCTGCAGTCATGGCACTGCCAGTCCATGAAAAGGACCATCACACAATCATCTTTGATCCCAACCAGGATGTGGACAACATCCTGGAAAGGGCTGAGGCGAAAAAGACACCGCTCATGGCTTACTTTGAGGCCAATGATATCTACCCTGAAGCACGTGATCTGCTCTATGTGGAGTTTCCTGAGCATTTTACCTGGCAAGCACAGGAAAAGGTATGGACACCACGCCAAAGAAGTTTTAGCATCGGTCGCCTTCACTTTGCAAACCCTAAATCAGGAGAGAGATTTTTTGTGCGCACTCTCCTCACAGTGGTCAAGGGGGCTAGATCCTTTGAGGAGCTTAGGTCGGTGGATGGCATACAATATGCTACTTACAAGGAGGCCTGTCGTGCAAGGGGACTTCTGGATGATGATCAGGAGTTGAGGTTGTGTCTCCAGGAAGCCAGTGGCATGAAAACAGGTGCTCAGCTCAGACATCTCTTTGCCACCATCCTTGGCGATTGCAATCCATCGGGCCCCGGCAGATTATGGGATGGCTTCAGGGAGCACATATGTGATGATCTCAGACATCAGCTCCAAATCAGACATGGTATGCAGAATCCACAGGACGATCAGGTTTATGATTTTGGCCTCTTTCTCTTGGAAAAAATCCTCCAGCAGGGTGGAATGTCCTTGAGCAGCTTTGATGATATGCCTCGGGTGGCAGGCGAGTGGGAGGCCCTCACTGGAAACAGGTTCATAGCTGAGCAGAGGGACTATGACCCTGTTGAAGAGAGGGACATAGCTGATGAGGAGGTTCCCAGGCTGAATGAGGGGCAAAGGTCTGCGCATGATCAGATATTACGGTCGGCACTGACCAGAGATGCTCATGGGAAACCTGATGGACAAATGTTTTTTGTCACTGGCTCAGGTGGTGCTGGGAAATCATTCACATGGAACACTCTAATCCACTCCTGTAGAGCGGAGAGCCTCATTGTGATTGCAGTAGCCTCATCTGCAATGGCTGCCCTTATCCTCACTAAGGGTACAACCTCTCATAGCATGCTTGGAATTCCCATTCCTGTCCATGAGCGCTCTCTCTCCTTCATCACAAAGAACTCTGACAAGGCTGACATGCTGAGACAGGCCAGTCTCCTCATCTGGGATGAGGCTGCAATGCAGCATCGCCATGCCATAGAGGCCATTGACAGGACACTGAGGGATTTCCTTGACCAGCCTGACAGACCCTTTGGTGGCATCACGGTCGCCTTTGGAGGTGACTTTCAGCAGACTCTCCCAATTGTCCCTAAAGGCTCCAAGGAGGATATCGTGGGAGCTACCCTTCAGAAGTCATATCTGTGGCCAAAGATCAGGGTCCTCCATCTGACAGAGAACATGCGGGTGAGAAATGACCCTGACAGAGCCAGGTTTGCAGAATGGCTGCAGAATGTGGGCCAGGGAAAGGATCTCCCACTAGATCATACGTTCTCACTGCCTCCTCACATGGTGTGTGGCCCTGGAATTGAAGATCTGATCCAGGAAATATACCCTGGCATTGGCAATCAAGTCCCTGCCCAGGATAATTACTTTCTGGAGCGTGCCATCCTCTGTGCCAGAAACACTGAGGTCAATGAGATCAATTCCATGGTGTTTAGGGAGTTTCCAGGTGATGCTCAGGTCTTGCACTGCGCAAATTCCATTGAAGAATCCGACGATGCAGATCGGTATCCTGTGGAGTATCTGAATTCCATAGAGATGGGCTGTCTTCCTCCTGCTCGCTTGGAAGTCAAGCCTGGAGTGCCTCTGATGCTGTTGCGCAATTTGGATCAGAAGCAAGGACTATGCAATGGGACAAGGTTGCGGTTGGTGAGGATAAGCATTAGAGTGTTGGAGGTCAGGATCATCTCAGGTCCACGTGCAGGCAATATTGCTTTCATCCCCAGGATCATCATTAAGCCATCAGAGGGAGAGTTGCCATTTGTGCTGCAAAGGAGGCAGTTTCCAGTGCGTTTGGCATTTGCAATGACTATCAACAAGTCTCAAGGACAGTCTTTGGGTACGGTTGGGCTGGACCTGAGATATCCAGTGTTTGGACATGGTCAGTTGTATGTTGGTGTATCAAGAGGGACCAACTGGAACAGAGTGAAGGTCTTGCTTGAGGAGGGTTTGGACACAACCAACATTGTATATAAAGATGTATTACTTAGAGCTCCTTGATTTTTTTATATCCACTTCTCTTAATATGATTTATGTGTTTTACTTCATTGTACTTGATGCAAATTGATTACTTTGATTTTCCCCAATGTACTTGACCTTACTGATATGTTAGACTTACTGATGCATTTGACCCTACCGAGGCGCTTGACCTACACCCCCGCGCGAAGCGCGGGTACCCACCTAGTACATATAAACTACATGTATCTGTAAGCCATGGCTCGGTCTCGGGCGACTCGGCACCGCTCGCAATCCATAAATACCAACAGGTCTTTTTGCTAGTGAGATTGGAAGGGTGGGTTAAATGGGATGTATTATGTGACATCTCTTCCTGTTTTGGTGCTACAATGGCATTATCCAACCCTAGGTATGAGGGAGTCGTAGGTTATAATAGTTTGAAACTAGCAAATACATATTCTATGGATGAAAGAGGACTCCAGAACCTTCCAATTTTATTTTTCGCGGTTTATTAGGCCAGAAGTGCCCCTCTCAGAACACTTATCTGTCTGTTCACCATCCGCAAGCTGGTTCCTCCAATGGCGTCCCTTTTCTCCACACTTGCTTCAAAGTCGAAGACCTCCTTGACGTCACTCTCGAACTTGTCGCTCAAGCTCTGCAGTTCTGTCAGGGATAATTCGGAAATTTGAATCTTTTTAAATTCTGCCAGCGCGACCGCTCGACCTGAGATATGGTGAGTCTCTCGGAATGGTGTCTAAACACGGTCTGTGAATATCGAATATGGTATGCATATGTATACAATATTTACCCCTTTCCGAACAAGATAATCGGCCAGATCTGTGGCCAACATATCCATGGTCAATGCTTGACGCATTTTCTCTGGATGAACCTTAACCACTATCAGTTCCTGATGCACTTCATAAACTGAACTCGGGTACCGTAAGTGTAGCCAGGACACCCTCGGTGATTTTGAAGCTCGCGGATATCGTGTCCACAGCGTCAAAGAGGGCTTCTTTGTCTTCTTGTAGATCTTTGTTATAGGTCGATGGCAACCCTTTCAGAGACATGAGAAAGCCTGCCATCTATGAAGATTTATTCGAAGTGTCAGGAAAACAAATCAGTTGCATCTGAGGACTTGCATTTCCAAAGACACGCCCAGCCTTCCCTCGCAACAACTCTAAAGAATCTGGATTTTTTTTCTGGGGCATCATGCTCGATCCGGTACTTAGAACATAAGATAAGCATGCCGAATCCAGCTTTAAAGGTAGGGCATACCTATATGCATCGCTCAGCGAGACGAAGCCAAACTCAGCAGTTGAGTAGATAATTAAGTCTTCGGCCATCTTGCTAATATGTGTGGATGCCAGACTTGCCCATGTTAAGTATTCAACAACAAAATCACGATCGGCGACACCCCACAAACTGTTTTCGGCAACAGATTGGAAACCGAGCTCTTTGGCTAAGAACTCACGGTCCACCGTAAATGGATTTCCCGCAAGAGCACCGCAGCCAAGCGGCAGAACAGAGATGCGAGGTACGAGTTGCTTCAGTCTTTGCAAGTCCGAATGAAGTGCAAAAGCATGAGAGAGGAGAAAATGTGACCACCGTACGGGTAGAGCACGCTATCATGAAGCATGATACACTGATTTGGCCTGATAAGGAAACAGGGAAAACTCACCTGCAAATGCGTGTATCCAGGAAGAATATGGGCTTTCTCGTTATCTGCACGATCAACCATGACGGTTAAAAGGGCCTTGAGTGCCGCCTCGATCTCCTTAATCTCGTTGATGAGCCAGAGTCGCATGTCGGTAGCAACCTGATCGTTTCGCGACCGTCCAGTATGCAACTTTCCTCCAACAGGACCCACGAGCTCCTTTAAACGTCGCTCGTTGGCCGTATGGATATCCTCATCTTCAGGTTTGACTTGAAACTTGTTGATATCATAGGCATGTCAATTGGACAAGTCTAGCCTAGGAGCACGTACCTCTTGATTTATCCATTCCTTTCCGACCTGCATGAGGCCATTCACAATTTTGAGCTCTTCATCATCTGCCAATACACCTGCAAGCTTCAAAGCTTTTGCATATGCAATAGACCCTTGGATATCCTCTGCATGCATTCGTCTGTCGTATCGAAGGGACTGGTTAAACTCCCACATGCTACACAAGATTGAGAGCAGGTTATCAAATAAAACGATGGGTTGGATTGACCACTGTTACTGACAGTGGGTCTATGTTGCCGGTAAAGCGACCACCCCATAGCTTTTGTTTTGCTTGCTCGCTAGCCATGGTGGAATGTTTTTGAGCGGAAACAAACTACTGGCTGAAAACACCAGATGCCGTGTCCATTACATAATGGCTCAGCGATATTTTGCGTGACGCGGAAACTTCCACCGGAACAATGCTCAAGGGTCCACGTGATGTGTGACACACCCAATAGACCAATTTTGACTAGAGGCCGGCGTTGCCGGCGAAGCCCTTGGTCGAGGACTGAACGGATTGTGATATGCGTTTTAACCTTAAATTTGGTGAGGTGTTGCCGGTCTCATTGTCTGGTCCTTCCTTCCCTCTCACAATGTTTCTCTCTCTCCGTCTGACTACGCCGCAATCCAGGTCCCAACGGAATTCCACATAGTCGTTTCGACTCGTAGTAAGCTTCGTCCTGCTCTCTTTTCCTTTTTTTGGAAATATCAGCGAGCAAAAGTTGTTTGAATCTTCGTTGAGCTCCTTCTTCTTCCTGCTTCCCGCTTCAAAGACACGTTGCTGCAGCTCAATTCCCAACAACGATATCACCTTCAATACTTCTTGCCTATTCTTAACTACCCGGGCAGCCCAGTTAACCTCAGGCAACAGGCGCACCAGATCCAAGACAGTCATGGAGGACAGTCCGTCGTTGATACTGGAACCATCGTAAAACCTGATAAATGTGAATGGCACCGAGATTCCATGGAATTCTTAGGCCGAAGACAAAGTCAAAACAATCCGCGATTGGCCTGAACCCCAGAAGGTAAAAGACATACAGTCCTTCCTTGGCTTCGCCAATTTTTACCGCCACTTCATCTCCAACTATTCCCATATCATGGTCCCCCTAACCCGGCTTACCCGAAAAGGCACCCCGTGGGCATTTACTGAAGAATGCTGAAAGTCTTTTAATCACCTCAAGGAGGCTTTCACTTTGGCTCTGATTCTGTTGCATTGGATTCCCGACTGGCCTATGGTCGTGGAAACCAACGCCTCGGATTATGCCCTCGGTGCAATCTTGTCTTTGTTCAATGAGGAGGGCGTCCTGCACCCGGTCACTTTCCATTCCCAAACATTTTCTGGTGCCGAATTAAATTACGATGTCCATGATAAAGAGCTATTGGCAATTTTTGAAGCATTTCAACGTTGGAGACACTATCTGGAGGGCTCGGGCTCCCCTATCAATGTTGTCACTGATCACAAAAACTTGGAGTGGTGGCAATGCAAGAACTATACAGTGGGTCCCTAAGGGGCCCACTGGGATTATGTAATAACTAGTGTACATGGACAGGTTATTTACACCCTCCCCCTCTATAGACAACTATAGATAACTTTAGGAGTCATAGAGGTCATCCATGATGGCGTCCTCTAGTGATTCCGATACAATGACGTCGTCATTGTACGGGGCCAGCGGAGCACGCAACTCCGCCGGGGGCACCTCCGCGTCTACGGGGGTGGTTGGGTGCGGTGGCTCTACCTCACCACTGGCGGGGGCTTCCGCTTGGTTGGTGAGGCCGGTGTCCTCACGGAGTATGGCCTCGATGGCCGGGTCATCGGCCTGTGGAGGAGGCCGGATGCTCACAAGCTCTTGGTCGAGCTGAGCATGAGTGAGTGGTAGTGGCACCGTGGCCCTCACATGGCTGGTCTCGAGGATCTTTTGTTGACCCTCCCGGGCAGTGGCACTGAATGCCGCGCCAGTGACATAATATTTGACCATTTTGCTGGCAGCTGCAGTCCATATCATGTCCTTGAAGTTACTCCCATCCTTGGCTTCCACCTTGTGCTCAACTAGAAAATGGACAAGTGCAAGCTCAGCCTCTGCAGACCATGAGGCTTTGAGGGCAACTGTAGGTCCTGGGTCCCCTAGAATAACAGGAGTGTCCACTGGACTATGGGAGCTTTGAGTGTGTATATGGTAGGGGGTTTTGTAATACAATGGATGAGCGTATTCATAAACTGCCGCATGAATGAGGCCAACACCTCAGTCGGATGTCACATGGCTGGGGACACCGTGTTTTGAGAAAATGTGTAAGACGAACAGGCAGGTGAGGTCTGCGGATGTGACTGTGTCGTGGGTCGGGATGAATATGCTCTGTTTGGTTAAGCGGCAAACTACTACAAGGATCGCGGTGAATCCCGAAGACGCCAGCAGCTGCTCAATGAAATCCATGGAGATGGAATTCCAAGGCTGCTTGGGTATCGGAAGCTGCTGCAGGGAGCCATAAGGCCGGTGACCCTGTGACTTTGAACGCAAGCAAGTAGTGCAGGACTTGCAAAAGTCGATACCAAAAGACCGAAGTGTGGGCCATGTATATTCCCATCTGATGAGTTCTAAGGTCTTGTTTTGACTGAAATGTCCTGAGAGTACATGGTCATGTTTGTACTGGAGTCCATACTTACCCAACTCGGAGCCGGAGATTGTCGGCATAGGGAATGTATATGCGGCCATCGAGGCGGAGGAAACCGCCCTCAGTTTGCGACCATCTTGGGTGGGAACTATCGCCAAGATGCTTAGCGGCTATGGGGTTGGATGCCAGGTTAGCTAATATGTTGGCATGAAGCTTCTTGGAGTCCATCACAATGCTTGCCCGGAGGACGGGTTCAAGCAGACAAGTTGCCCGGAGGGATTCTGACAGTTGTTGATTAGTGAAAATCGGTCGGAAGTTTTGTGGGTTGACTGAGCCGTAGTCATTACCTCCCTCTTTAAGGTAGACATCCCATTGTCTAGTTAGAGCATCGGGTTTTGTACTGAGCTTTGCAGGATGGAACTGGATAACGAGGTTAAACTGCAAGAGGAATTCGGACCAGCAGGCTTGTCGTCGGGTTAGCAAGGGGTACCCTTGCGGGTGAGTCAGGTGAGGGGAATGGTGATGTCGGAGTAGTTGTGAATGAAACGTCAGTAGAAGTTGGCGAAGCCGAGGAAGGATTGGATGTCGCGAACTTTGCGAGGTTCAGGCCAGTTTTGAATGACCTTTACCTTGTCGTCCGCCATAGTGAGGCCCTCGGGAGAGAGTATGTAGCCGAGGAATTCAACCGAGTTGCGATGAAACTCGCATTTGTCTTCTTTGACGAAGAGGTTGTTGAGTCGCAGCTGTCGCAAGACTTCCTTGACATGTTCAACATGTTTGGAGGGGTCACTGGAGTAGATTAGAATGTCATCCAAGTATACCACCACACAAACGTCCAAAAGGTCGGCAAAAACCTCGTTCATGAATCTCTGGAAAGCGGCAGGGCCGTTAGTGAGACCAAATGGCATAACCAACCATTCAAAAGACCCATAGCGAGTCCTGAAGGCGGTTTTCCATTCGTCACCCTCGGCCACCCGTACGAGGTGGTAAGCGTGACGAAGGTCAATCTTCGTATAGATGCGAGCATTCTTTGGAGCATCAAGCAAGTCAGCAATCAATGGCAATGGATACCAATCCTTTTTCGAGATTTTGTTTAACCCTCGGAAATCGACGCACAATCGAAGTGAGCCATCTTTTTTGCGAACAAACAATACCGGTGCACCATGAGGCGAGCGTGAAGGTCGGATGAAACCGATGTTCAAGTGCTCGTCAATGAACTCGTGAAGTGCTTTGAGTTCGGAAGCCAAGAGGGAGTAGATTGGACCGATAGGTGGCGAGGTCCCTTCTTTGAGGTTGATTTTGATATCATGGGGTCGGTGGGGAGCTAGAGTGTCAGTGTGTGCTTTACTGAACACATCTGCAAATATTCGGGAACATGTTTCTTAACATTCTCAGAAAGTTCGGAGGAACTTTCTCCCGATGTTGCCCCTCTGGCGAGGAGCCCAGGCAAAGCCAGATCGAGCTGAAACACTTCGGACCCTTCCAATCTAGACGCGCGCATGAAAGCGGGTGCATTGATTAGGGAAACGAGCGGTGCTTGCAACTTCGGAGGCGAGGTCGGAGGCGGGGGCGAAGATGCCGTAGGCGAGGTCGAAGTTGTAGCCGAAGTGAGTGCTCGGAAATCCACACAGAGCCGAAGTTCGCCACTCTTCTTTTTGACAAAGAGGATAGGGGCTCCGTGGGAGGACCGAGTGGGCCGAATGTAACCCAAGTTCAGGTGCTTGTCAATGAAAGCTCGGAGCGTGGCAAGCTCCAAGGTAGAGAGTGAGTATAACGGCGGTCCTCATCGCATCTTACTCTTACCTGTCACTATGTAGCATTCAGAATACCACACATTGATCAAGTTCTGCTCTGCCCTTGTGACAAAAGGCTTAAGATCAACATCTTTACATCAGCACACGGCGTTGACGACCCCAGGCTGCACCAAGCGCTAGCCACCACCTAAGCGGGCTGACATCGCCGGGGTCGCTGGAGTCGTAGTTAGGTCGATGGTCTTGAATGTAATACTGCCCAATACCCAGTCAATCGATGGATTGTAGCGGGTGAGCCAGTTGTGGCCAAGTACCATCGAGCAACTCGAGTCGAGCGAGGTTACGTAGAAGGTAACCCATTGTTGTTCGCCAGTCGGAAAGCAAATGCAGAGGTCTAGAGCTTGGGTAATGGTAGTGTTAGTACTACCGTCAAATAGTTTCAGAGGTATAGGGGAGACAGGATAAGCAGGCATAGAGTACTTCTGGACAAATCTGGATTCAATAAAACAATCTGAGGACCTGCAGTCAACTAATGCCACAAAAGCGACGTTGGGGAGCGAAGGCAAGGTTAAATCTACATTAAGGGAATCTTTGGCATAGGGCCTCACGTCGTGCTACCGCCACTGGGGGCGGAAGTTATTACAACGCTACCCGGGTGAAGGGGAGCTGTTGAGACACAGAGATCCACCAATCTCCATGACGGGCCACTTGCTGCAGCCCCTAGGCAGATCAGTCCCTCGGCGTGCCGAGTGGTGCCATGTCTGCCCCATAACCGAGCAGAGGTTTCAAGACCTCCTCGCCTGCACCAAGGACACCCCAGTTGACCAGCGCATGCCGGAAATGAACACAGCATTCCAGCACCTCCAAGAGGAGGGACCCCATAAGCCCCACCAGAGTTATATAAACATTCTGGACGGTATGCCTGACGACATCGTCACGGTGCTCAATGGTGTCATGACGCGTTTACTTCTCATACTCAGCTGCTTGGTCCTTCCATTCCCCACTCCACCTCCGTGTTAGTTCTGATCGCCCTTGCCGTGTTCGGCGACCGATCTTCGCTGTTCGCGCCATTCACCATAGCCATGCCGTCAGAGCACGATCGACATCTTTGGACTGACTTAGTAGTCATCACTGGGCCTATCACCTCCTCTGCTCAGCCCCCTTTCGAGGGTGTTCCTATGATCGGATTGTCATGGCCTGTGTACTTCCTGCACCTTGTTACCCCCATTTCCCCTTTCGCCACTCCTCCCCTGTGTTCGCTTGGCTTCGCCTGTAGAGGACAGGAATTATAGGCAGTAGGTATGGACTTGTTGCTCAAAAGAATAGACTAGAAATTAATTCACTCTCTCAGTGAATTTAGTTGTCACTGTAAATATATTATACACTACCTAGAAATTAATTCACTACAGAGGATTTCTAGGTCAATAAATCGAAAGAATGCTAGACTAATTTACTTGCCTCTCTCAGTGAATTTAGTTGTCACTGAGAGAGGGGGAAACTGTTTCACTGCGCATGTACTACTACCCGGCCCTTTAGCGCCCAAGAGCTCGCGCGTCGAAGTCATTTCAGACTCCGCTGGGTGCAGCCGCTTGTGAAAGTAGGAATAACAAGATGAAATGGAGAGATAGGGAGTGAGTGGAAAATTTCGAAAATAACCAGAGAAATGGATGCATGATACAAGAACAACATGAGAAGAAATTGAGAAAGCACACAACAAATTGGATATATTATGCTTGATTTTGGTGCAGGAGCATCAATGCACCCAACATCGCCCCCCATGTCGACCACTCCTCTCCTATGTCATCTCCGTTCGCCCTTCCTCACATTTCGCTGAACGATGATTCGCTGCTCGCATCATTCGCCAACAGGCACGCCATAAAAACACGATCAACGCCCCCTCCCCGGTATGATGGCTCATTATTACTCCCATCAGCTTCTCGATCCAACCCCTTTGGGTGTTCATATGGCTAGGATGTGTTCGCGGGACATCCCTTCCATAGGTCGTGTGGGATCAACCCCGTAGACGAAGAGTCCATGCAGGGTAGCATATATGCAGGTCCCAAGACATGCTCATACATAAGTGCCTTCGCCACCTTTACTCTCCGTCATTTCATGTTCTCCCTCTTCCCTCACTCTATTGTATGTTCATTCCATCTATGTTGTATCATGACTGCACACCCCTATCCAACCCTAACTCGGAACGGCCTCTTTCCTATTCGCTAATACCTTACGAGCATTCGATATAAGTAGTTTGCATTTGCATGTACATTCCCCAGTTCAATTATCATATGTCGTCCATCTTGTGCAAACTTGACCTCGCTGTGATCATCGTCTTGAGCCTTCTCATGGAGATTCCTATCTTCAACCAGAAGAGGACTTAGGCATCACTGGTGAGTTCTCATACTTCATCTTCGTTACCTTAGCCTTCGAACTATTTTCTGCGCTGTCGGCGAAGGGATTGTCGCTACTTAGACAGCCCTTCCGTGACACCTTGCACGTTATACCGTCAAGTGCCACGGGCTATTTCACTATGACTGTAGATAGGGCAAGCTCCGTTCGGGCAACCCTCTTATCTTGTGAACATTTGTTGGTTCACCTATTTGCCAAACTGCGTACTTATTCGCACAAGTTATCCGGGCATTCGCTGTGTTCACTAATACACGATATTAATGCCTGAAAACCAATCTTGACAAATGGCTGGCAGTCAAACGTCGAGGGTGTCCCTCCTGCCATCTGCAATGACGTGGAAGGCAGGCTAAACACAACAGATATTGACATCTGGATGTGGATAAGGATCCTGGCTCCCAGAGCCAAGCCACAGTCCCCCCTCAAGTCACGTTTAAGTGACTTGTTTGGTACGCCACGCCAATGGCAGGAACTCGTGAATGATATCACGATCCCCCTCCCTGGTGCAACACCCTGTGGGCTTCAGTCACAGGGATGTTCCCAGTTGGAAACAAACTCGCACACAAGATCCCTCTGAAGGAACTTGCGTCATGGCTTGCTCTCCATGGCGGCATGACCCATGAATGTATCTCTTGGATTGAGGGATAGTTCCAACGACTTCGGGATAAAGAAGTCGCAAACAATGCTGCGTGCACTGGGCAGCAGCGACACAAACAGGGACTGAAGCTGTCCCAGCGCGCCCATGAGAAAGCAGCCGCAAGTACCTCGGAGCTGCTTGATAAGGAGCTGCTCGTGTCCCGACCCCCAGACCCGCAACCTGATCTGGCCGCAGACACCGCCTTCATCCAGGAGATGGGGATCAACCCATCTCTTGAAACAGGTCTGTATCAGCGCCGAGCCGGACCCGGCCCATCCACATCTGCTCACATGGATGCGATGCATGTGGACCCCCGGCCCATGCCAGCTCCATATGAAGACGTCCCGATGGACGGCTCTCCCACCGCCAAGGAAAAGGACCTCAATGCAGAAATCTATGGGGATTAGAGTTCCCTATAGTGGGGGAGGGTGTAAATATGGATATTTACCTGTATTGCCCCGAGGCAATATATAATCCTTGGTAGCTTACATAGCGCCAGTGGGTCCTCGCAGACCCACTGTATAGTTCTTGCATGGGAACCCTTTGGGATTCCCCAGCTTAACCTTACTTGTAACTGTCACTACATCGTACTAGAATCACCACTAATTGGTCGAGCTCTGTTACCTTGTGATAATGCAAGTACTAAGCCACACATCTTACAGTGTTAGCCTTCTCCTGCTCTCCCAACTTGGCCTTTTGCTTCACCCCTCAGTCAGCTTTTCCCCGAGCCTCCCAAGCCTCTCTGATCCTGTCTGCATGACCTTTCTCATGCTCCCTGCACTCTTCTTTTGCCTTCTGCAGAGCTTCGGCTTGCCGTCGTCATTCTTCAGCCAGCTTCTGTTCTTCCATCACCTTCTCTCCCTCTCAGCGGCTTCCTTTCACAGTTGAGCAGCGCGCCACCGCTCCTTCAGCTCCTCCAACCCTGCATCCCACTCCTGCTCCTCCGCCTCGAGCAGTCTTTCGAGTTCTTCGAGACTAGGCTCATGGGCGTCAGACATGACAGTTCGTGAAGATGATGGGAGAAGGAGGGCAAGAAGCAAAAAATGCCACAAGTGTAAAATGAAGCTTAAATAGGTGTTCACCCGGTAATCTCCAGGATCTCACTTATGGCCTCATGGGTTCGACCATAAGGGGGAGGTACTGTTATGTACCAGTTCCCAAGTTCAGCCCCGAACCCTCAGCTTCGGTACTCGCTCAGGAACCCTCAGTTCTCACTATGCATTTCAGTTCACAGTTCCCTTATTCCAATCACCCATTACCCCTGATTCCCTTTCTTAGATAAACCCGCACATCCCCTTTTGTCCATCCCTTAGTTCCTGATGTTATCCCTGTCTACGACCCTGTATCCCATTATCCTATATAAACCCCCCGTCATATACTCTAGTCCTCAATCAGAAATTGACTTAGACCTTGCACAACCTAAAACCCCCTCTGTTATCAATACCCAAACTCTCGGTGTCAAACCCGAGCCCTGTCCCGAAATTAGGGCGAACCTCTGAGTGGGCGCAACACATAAGTTGAAGAAGCCAAGCCCTCTGATCCAAGCCTCAGTCCAGTTCCATCCTGAACCTCGGTCCAGCTTGGTTCCTGTTCCAAATATCTAGTATGAGACCCAGCCTTAACAGGAGTCTGAAGCGTCAGAGTGGGGATTTATGATCGCCCTCATCACTGTGTCCCACAAAAGAAGAATTCAATCTCCACTATTTGCTTATGTAATGCAGCAAAAATCACCAGGACAGAAAATTGAACTTGTGTTTCCTGGACAGGGAATCACATTTTATGAATTTTGAAATGAAAAAAAAAAAAAAAAAAAAAAAAAAAAACATGTAATAGAAATTTTTATAAGCTTGATTTCAATAAAATGGCACAGTAGAGTTGTTGAATAGTGTCTTATAAACAAACAAATGGTTTTACTTTTTTGATATTTCCAAGTGTCTACAGTAGGGAATCGGTTCTGGTGAGATGGCTTAGATGGGCACTTAGAGGGTGCGCAGTCTATGCTGCTGCTATTACTACAACTCTTAAGCAAACTACGCGGATCGCTTTGGCTTTGTTTGCCACCCCTGTCTCTTTTCCATGCACCTGTCCATCCTTTTCTGTGGAAAGTCTTAAATCCCCACCCTGACGCGACGCTTTGGACTCCAACGCACACGCTCGCGTAAGTTCTCCACATCGCAAGGAAGTTTATTTATAAAGAAAAACATAATATAATGGCAATAAAATGTGTCAGAAACATTCTGAAAGATTAAAAAATGTTACATTTATTGTAACTATAAGCGTCTCAGGTCCGAATATATAATGTTTAAAGGGTACCTTGTAGTGTGACGTCGGCTTAGTGCAATGGTTAAGTTGTTAAGTGTGTGTGAGGGTGGGCATAGGTTCGAGCTCTGCTCAGCGCAAATGTTTTCTTGGCACTTGCATTTATTTTTGTAAATGGTTCACTGGCCCTATTGGCTTTTTCTCTACTTTCTTTCTATACCTCAATGTGGCATTTTAATTGTTGGTACATGAAATTCATGATACCCATATACTATTTTGGATGCAAAAATGAGGCTTTAGCATGCCGACCTGAACCGACCCGGTTTGGGGGACCCCCCGAGCGTAGCGAGGGAGGGGAGGGTCGATGAATGGTCGGTCCTCTTCGTGCGCCCGGGAGAAACAGTAAAATTTACGCTCAACAATTTTTTTAATCTCTTAATTGGTATTTTTCTAATTACTCATGTACACGAAGCCTTGTGGGTGGTGAGGGGTGCGTCTGAGTTTGAAGCGTCAGAGTGGGGATTTAAGGTCACCCCTTTTCTGTCCATTCTCTTGTGTTACCCCTCTACTTTGCAAAACGCTCTTCTTCACCCAGTACGCCACAAACCACGTCCACACTGTTTTCCCTTTCTGTGCTTTTGACACCTCAGCATCTTTTCCACGCGCCTCTTTATTGTTCCCTGTCCGTGGTGCCTGTCTCTCTCAGTACGCCGCAATCCAGGTCGTCGTCCATTCCTTTTCTGTCCATTCACTTCAATTACCCCCACCATCTCTCTCTGCACGCCACAGACTGGGTCCACACCGTTTTCCCTTTCGGTGCTTTCAAATCCTGTGCGTCTTTTCCGTGCCCCTTTTCATCCTTCCCTCTGCATGGTCTGTCTCTCTCAGTACACCGCGATCCAGGTCGATATTGATTCCTTTTCCGTCCTTTCTCGGAGTACGCCGCGGTCCACAATCCAGCCCCCCCATCCATTTGTTTTGCAACTGCCTGACATCCTTCCCTTTCGCTTAGTGTCTCTCTCTCTCACCACACTCTGACTACCCTCCCATCCTGGTCACAGCGGTTTTCCTTTTTTGTCGTCTCTCCTCCATTACTCCTGTTTTGCGTCCCCTGTTCTTCCTTCCTTCCCACAATCTCTTTGTCTCTCCGAGGACACGGCCTCCCTGGCATAAACGGTGTTCCTTTTCAGAGGTTTCGCCTCCCTTAGTTCATCACAGTTTTTCTCTCTCAGTATTGCCTCTCAATATGTCCACGGTCACCTCCTCTGCGAATCTTTGCCTTCGAGGGGGCCATCGTCAGACGACATCACCTATGTATTACTGTTTCTATGAAACAGTCCTTGAGGGCCTCGGTAAAAGTCTCCACCCTATGGAGATCAGACATTACAGTCCCCCTGGTGACGGCCTCGTATGGGATGATACCATCGTCCGCCTCGTGGGCCACATCTTTGCGCCTCCGCCGTCCAAGATATTGATGGATGTCATGTCCCTCACCCCTTACCCCGGCAATCCCGCGTCTGAGAACTATGAATAAAACGTTCCTGATGATACGTCGGTCGCTGTTTGGGCTGTCGGAGCCGTTCTTAATAATGCGGAGTACTGCGGCGATTCGAAGACATATACATTTAACCTCGCCGTTTCTGACAATGTTCGTGATGGGATGAAGGTGTTTGTCATTGAGTGCTTTGCTTACTTTCCTTTCTTATCCGTTGCTGATGTTCCCCTCCTGAGATGTGTCTACGATGGGAACTCAACTCGGTTCGCTGGAATCACACCCCTACTCCCAACGTTAACACTGCCATTTATGTGTATGGGTTACTGAAGGGGGTGAACGACCAGGGTAACTTGAGCATCATCGTCAATAATGTCGCCTTGAATGTGGGGCCTGCCACACTAGGTGCTGCAAGTCCTGCTCGTGGCAGGCATCCTTCTGGTAGTGAGGGTGGATCTCAGCGATGCACTCACAAGTTTGCAGCCACATCCATTGAAGATGACTTCCTCCTGACCATCTCCAAATCTAGCCGTCGTTATGCTTCCCCCCCTGTGCATGGACCGTCGGAGCCGCGGTTTTCCTTTCCCACTGGCAGCTCCCAATCGGATGCGGCTAATCTTACCACAAGGAGTGGTAAGCGCCGTGTGGTGGTTACATGTTGAACGTTTTCTTTCTCTTTCGTTTTCTCTCCGGTTTGCTGTCATGGCCTCTCGCGCCTTTTTAGTTCATCTGTCTGTATTACTCCTGACCCCTGTTTGAAATGTAACTGCTTTCGTCCGTCCTTCACGTCCGAGGAAAGTTAGTGCATTTTCATCCCCAACGTCGTTTCTCCTAATGCGAAAGTTCATGTCTGCGTCCTCCGCAACCTGGCATATATCTCCGATTTCGACACCTACATTTCATTGGGGAGCGGAGGCTGGCGGTTGGCTCCATGAATGTTCCTACTGCCACCTTCCTCTCCTTACAGGAGAACGGTCTGGATTTTGTTGCAGTGAAGGAGGCAAACGATTCGCAGATGTTCCACCGCTTCTGCCATTGCCTCGCGAATACAACATTTTTATCCAGGATCCTAGGCTCTCCTCTTTATCGTGTATATTCAATCTTATCTATTCTTTTGCTTCACTGGAGTCTACCGCTGAGTTTCCTGGTTTGCACGGTCCACCTGGGTTCTTTAGCGTACAAGGATGTCTTTACCATCAACTACGTCCCCGTCATCATGATTCAGCTCTGTGTTGGATATTATACCATGGTTTCCTTGCGGGGCTCCCTCCTCATGAAAATTGGTTCAACACCCTACCTTCCGCATGGACCGCTGCAATGAAGGAGGCCTTGGAACATCACAATCCTTTTGTCCACACTATATGTCAACTCGCCTCTATACAACCCTCCCAATATTGTAAAGGATGTCGATCTTAGGACCTTGTATCACAAGGGCACTACAGAACTTGACCAATGAGTGGTATTCTGAATGCTACGTAGTGACAGGTAAGAGTAAGATGTGATGGGGACTGCTGGCCGGTTCCCATGCATAAACTATACAGTGGGTCCCTAAGGGGCCCACTGGGATTATGTAATAACTATTGTACATGTAGATACATAGGTTATTTACACCCTCCCCCTCTATAGGCAACTATAGGGGTCAACTACGACTCATAGAGGTCATCCATAATAGAGTCCTCTAGAGTGGCCGATACGATGACGTCGTCGTCGTACGGGGCCAGTGGAGCTCGTGACTCCTCCAGGGGCACCTCCGCGTCATCGGGGGTGATGGGGTGAGGCTGGTCGGCCTCGCCACTAGCGGCGGTATCCACTTGGGTGATGAGGCCAGCGTCCCTGCGGAGCATGGCCTCAACGGCCGGGTCCTCAGTCTGAGGAGGGGGCTGGAAGCGCGCCAGCTCTTGGTCAAGCTGAGCCTGAGTGAGGGGTCGCGGCACCACAGCCCTCACATGGCCAGTCTCGAGGACCTTTTGTTGGCCCTCACGGGCGGCAGCACTGAATGCCGCGCCGGTGATGCTGCGTTGAACATAGTGTTCAATGCATGCCACTCGCTCGCAAGTGACCCCTGCATAGTGGGCCAACCATCTCGCGATCTCGGCGAGGGGGATGTCAGGGCCGGCTCGGCCCTCCACAGGGAATGGGCCCGTGATGGAGAGCCGCAGGGTGGTGCTCTGAGGTGTCAGCACTTCCCTGGCGTCGACGAGGCTCGACCATTGGTCTGTCAAGCCAAATAGGTCGAGTAGCCTCGCCCTGAGAGGTGATGCGACCCCTTTGACCCATGGTGCAAGGGCCTTCAACCACATCCAGACGTCCATGTCGTCTAGGTTGAAGGTGCCATCCGCGTTGTCACGGATGGCGGATGGGATTCCTTCAGGGTTGTGTATCCAACCCTTCAGGATGGCCGTGATATCGTGCGGGGTACCGCCCACTATCACGAGACAATCCCTTTTGGGATTGCGAGCGCGTTGTTTGCGCTCGATGCGTTTGAATATGCTGATCATCTCGCGCGTACGCACGAGCTGTGGCGTTTCTTTTGCCCACGCTATGAGTTCGACGAAGCGTGGGTTGTCGAGCGGGCAGACGTCATACCATTGAGTACGACGCTGTTGGGCCTTTCCTACCGGCCATGGTAGGAGGCCCGTCTCGGAGATCAGTGGATCTCCGAGTGGGATGAGCGTCCCCTCCCCCGGGTAGGGAGGGTGAACTGTCCCCCCAGTGGAGGCAGGGCCATGCCAGGCCCGATGTACTGGGCCTTGATCTGTGCTATCCGCCATTGAAGGGTGGGGTCGTTGACAGTGTGCGACGATGACGCCGCTAGGTAAGCACTAATCGCGCTTTCCCTCGCAATGGCTAGCCCATTGATGGTGTTGGGGGTGCCGCGCAATTTCTTGCGCTTTTTCTTTGGCTGCTCTGCCAGCCGCTGTGCCCTTTCCGAGTCGTACATCTTCCAGATGGACGAGTCTGACTCCCATCTGTCAGGGAACACCCTGTTCTCCATTTCCAGTTCCGACACCACACCCAGTTCCGACTCTATTTCCGATTCCGCTTCCAGTTCCAATTCCATCTCCGCCTCCGCTTTCGGAAAGGATTCCGCTTCTGAGAGAACTCCCACCACCACTCTCGGAGCAGTGTCGGAAATCAAGTGGCTCGCGTAATAGGTGGCATCAAGGGTCGATCAAGGGTCAGGGAGGTCAGGAGGATGCAGGGTTGATGGCGGGTGCCAAGTGTTGTCCCTGGCTGCGCAGCGTAGTATAATACGGGCTTGCTGACATTGGGGGTCCTTAGACTTTTCTCTTTGGATTCCCCCTTGTCAGGTGAGAATCCCCTCTCTTGTATACTCTGTTCATTTATACATACTTTGGATTCCCCCTTGTCAGTTGTGTGGTAGTGTGATCTCCACAACTAGCCAGGGTTGCCCTTACACCATCCTTCTGGCACGCCGTACGCAGAGTTGGAAGGCGTGCTATGCCCTTCCGTCGTTGTCGTCGTCAGGGTCAGCGCTGACAATCAGGACGCTAGCCCTGATGTTGCGCGCGCCGGCAAAGGCGCCGTCACGCGAGGTGATGATGGCCCGGCCACTGGGTCAGTGGCTGGGTAATGGCGCGGCCTTTTTGAGGCTGCATGGGCGAACTTGAGCTGGAGCTGTGCTGTGCTCAGCTGCTCCTCAAGTTCTTTTATTCTGGTGCGCTTGGTTTCGAGCGCATCATCGCGGTCTTCGACCACGCATTCCAATTTCTTGACCGCCTTCTTGAGGTCATGGATGTCCAGGAGGGGCTCCTCCCGCGCGTCACACGCAATGCCCCTTGGAAACCATCCCCAGGCTGCATCGATGGCGTCGCCGATGTCTTTGTGCCGCAATTTGACCTTGCGGGTGCCTGTTGCGGCCCTTAAGTGTAGTGGACAGGAATTATAGGCAGTAGGTATGGACTTGTTGCTCAAAAGAATAGACTAGAAATTGATTCACTCTCTCAGTGAATTTAGTTGTCACTGTAAGTATATTATACACTACCTAGAAATTGATTCACTACAGAGTATTTCTAGGTCAATAAATCGAAGGAACACTAGACTAATTTACTTGCCTCTCTCAGTGAATTTAGTTGTCACTGAGAGAGGGGGAAATCTGTCTCACTGTGCATGTACTACTACCCGGCCCTTTAGCGCCCAAGAGCTCGCGCGTCGAAGTCATTTCAGACTCCGCTGGGTGCAGCCGCCTATGAAAGTAGAAATAACAAAGTGGAATGGAGAGGTAGGGAGTGACTGGAAAATTTCGAAAATAATCAGAGAAATGGATGCATGGTACAAGAACAATGTGAGAAGAAATTGAAACCCCATACAGTAAATTGAATATATTATGCTTGATTTTGGTGCAGGAGCATAAATGCACCCAACATTAAGTGCACGGCGTAGTCCACGCACGTTGCGCAATCATCCGGGTGGACAATGGTGAGGGCGTCCTCCCATCCCACGATCATCCAGTGCTCCTGGTCTATTGGAGCACGGAGAATATCTGCGGCCCCCTGTCTCGGGGCCATTGCTCGCGTTGTGGATGTTGACAGATCAACGTCCATCCCATCTTTGGGGGGCATCATCTTCATGGGGATGATGGTGGTTAGCTTCCAAGAAGCGATGCGCCCTTGGAAAGATCCGAGGTGAAAATTTAACCGCACCGTGGCCGGCGCGTCACGTGGTTTGCACGTGACAGACGCGTCTAGCAGCGTCTGGGGAGGTCACATGGCTTGCTCACCCCCTGAAGCTCTAGATAGCTATCTAGGGCTTCAAGGTCCTTGCAGGACAACATGGGTTCCCATGTCATGTCACCTAGGGTCCAACGGGCCTGGAACTCCAGGTCCGTCGAGTTTATCCATCGATGTGCGATAATCTCGTCGACGAGCCACTCCTCGTCGTCATTCGCTCCGAAGTCATAAAATGACTTGGCCTCACGGCGAGGGAACAATTCATCGTTGTTAGCCTCGTATCGCCGTACGAGGCTCGAATGGAAGACCGGTGAAATGCGACGGCTTTTCAGCTCATCGGGAAGATCAAGGGTCACCATCGAGGCGTCGTTGTGAGCCTCGATGACGCGGTACGGTCCGATGTACCACGGGACTAGTTTTCTGGCTCTTCCTTTCGGGAGAGTTAGGTTTTGTGTCGAGAGGTAGACGCGGTTGTTGGCCGCGTACCTGTCGCTCGCCATACGTTTCTTATTTGCATGAAACGTTTGCGTCACTCGATGCTCTATGATTGCATCGTGTGCCGCCATCAGGTTCCATTTTGCCTGATGTGTGAACCAGGCTACCCCTTGAACGGGGTGTCCACGGCTATGGGGAGGTCTATCTGCGGCATATAGCCGTGGTTCAGCTCAAAAGGTGCGAACCCTGTGGTCGCGCTGACGTTGCTGTTGAGGGCGACCTCAACCATTGGGCATTTCAATGCCCAATCCTTCTGATCGTCTCTGACGACCGCGTGCAATATCTGGCCGATCGAGCAGTTTGCCCGCTCGGTGGCTCCATCCGTTTGGGGATGGAAGGCAAATGACATGAGGAGCTTAGTCCCCATGAGTCGCTGTAGTTCACACCAGAAGATCAACGTGAACTTCGAGTCTCTGTCCGAGACGATGGAGTCGGGAACTCCGTGGAGTCGAACGACCTCCTTCAGAAACAGCCAGGCTACTCCCTTGGCTGACACGCTGGTCATGGTTGGTACGAGGTGTACAAGCGACGTTAGTCGGTTGATGACTACCATCAGGTAGTCACAGTCGTTGGATTTGGGCAGGGGCCCCATGAAGTCGATGCCAATCGACTGCCACGGCCTATCCGGAATGGGTAGGCTGTGTAGTAGGCCTTTGGGTCGTTGTGGTCCGGTTTTCGTCATCTGACATCTCGCACACGATGTGCAGAACGCTTCTATGTCTGGGCTCATGCCCGGCCACCAATATGCTCTTCGAACATAGTTCGAAGTCTTCAGATGGCCGTAGTGGCCGACTATATGATGTGCCCGATCGATGATAATTTCGATCAGCTTCCTTCCCCCTTGAAGAACAGAGCGGGGGACGGCAGTGACGTCTCTTTTGAGCTGGTTCTTAGTCCAGATCAGCCTGTCCCGGATCCCGAATCTCGGGTGTGCGTCCGGGTGCGCCATGATCTTTGTGAACATGGTGTCCCTGTGGTACGCGTCTCATAGGACCTTAGACAGGTCTATGCCTTGCTCGACAACCCGGCGCAGGGGCGCGCCGTCATTTCCTGCGGCGATGGCTCTGACGTCATCGTCGTCGTCACGTGACGCGGCGACATTCGCAGGCTCTGGTGAGCCCTCGTTTCATGCGGCAGATTCCGTTACTCTCGCCTCTGTCTTCTCAGTGAGGCGTTTAGAGCGTCTTGTTGCCGCTGTTCGCAGCTCGATATACCAGTCGGTGGGCAATAACTCACCGTCCGGGTCTAAACGCGCATCCGCGTTCACAAAGACGTGGTCCAGGTGATTGTCATCACTCGTGTCGTTCTCGTAGTAGCGCGACAGGCTGTTCTCTACACCATCAACATGAACGGTGTTGAAATTGAACCGGGAGAGAAACTCCCACCATCTGACCTGGCGGTCAGATAGGCTCTTCTGGGTCTCGAAGTACTCGAGCCCTTTGTGGTCTGTGACGAGGGTGAACCTTCGCCCCAGCAGTTTGTCCTCCCATTTCATGAGAGCCTCGAGCACCGTGATCGTCTCGTGCTCGTGAGTCCGGTAGTGTTGCTGAGCAATGCTGAACTTCTTTGACAAGAAGCCGGCAGGTCGACAGGTTTTCCAGTCAGGACCTTGGGCGTAGACCGCACCGACACCGGCTTTTGATCCGTCGGTGATCACCCAGATCGGCTCTGGGCACCTTGCGTCTACTGGACACAGGATCAGGGCCTTACAGGCCAACGCCTTAATGCTTTGCCAGCATTTGTCTAGTAGTGGAGTCCATTCGAATGGACGGTTATTACGCGCACAGCCTGATAGTGGGGTGGTATATGCGCTAACATCTGGCATGTAGTGTGCCAGATACTGTACCACCCCGAGGAAATGCTGGACATCGTTGGACGTCCATGGCCTACGCCACTCGCGGATGCGTTACATCTTGTCCTCGTCAGCATGTACCCCTCGGCCATCGATAATATGGCCAAGACACTCCATTCAGATGGAATAGAGGTCCACCTTTGTCTTGCTCAGAAAAAGGTGATTCTTCCTCAGTCTGTCAAAGACGATGTAGAGGTGCTCTTCATGCTCTTGTATTGAGAGCGAGAATATGAAGATGTCGTCCATGTATACATGGACGAAGCGACCTATGCAGTCACGGAAAATGGCTGTCATCAGCCGTTGGAATGTTGATGGGGCATTACAGTCCCCCATCTGTATCACCTGACTCCTGAAGGTGCCAAGGATCATGGCAAAGGCAGTCTTTGCTATGTGATCCGGATGGATCCGGATCTGCTCGTATGCTTCTGACATATCGAGTTTTGTTCGATACCGACAGCGAGCCATGTCGCTGCGGATGATATCCTGATCCGGGAAGGGCGTGACGTCCTTCACCGTGTTCTCATTCTGCTGACGCAGATTGAAGACGGTTCTCAATGTACCATTCTTCTTCGGCACACACAGCATGGGCACGGCCTGCTGCGCGACTGCCAGAATCCACCACTTTGCAGTGGTGTATCGTTCTATCTTAGCCGACAGTTCCTCTCAGAAGTGTTCGGGGCATTTCGGTAGTCAATACCGCATGTGCTTGTTGGGATCGATGAGGTTGATCTCATGGTTGATCTCCCGTAGTGGCAGGAGTTCTAATGGAATTCCACTGACTAAGTCAGTGATTCGTTCCATCCATTCCTCGCGGAGGCGAGGAAGGTCATCATCCGTGAGGATGATGGTGGTGGTTGGCTTAGAAGCCATTAGGAGCTGTGTGCATCTATTAGGTCCCGCGGCGCACGGAACCGCTTTCCTCTTCCCCATCGCTTTCACCGTTAGGTGAGAGCGCCTCTCCCTACGGTTGTAGGGTGAGTTCAAGGATGAGTCATCCCGCGACTCGTCCTCCTGGCTTCAATGAGCCAGGTTAGGCTTCGGTGCCTGGGCGATCCTGCTCACCCATGGCCCCTTGTCCTCGTTCGTCGATCCGTCATCGTCGAACGATACCTTGCCCGTGGAGATCACTTTGTTCCCCTTGCGGATCGTCCCTGGGCTCGAGAAGTCCAGGGTTATGCCGAATCTCCTTAGGAACGGTGTCCCTAAGATAGCATCGTAATATTTGACGTTTGCTACGTCAAAATATTCGTCGTATGTCTCACGACCAAATTTGATGGTAGTGTTCATTCCATAGTTGATCATGGAACGGCTGCCTATGCAGGCTAGCTGCAGCGCGATTGGCTGCTCCAGGGAGAATGTCCTCATCCCTGTAGCTCGCGTGAATTTGGGGGATAGCAGTACCCCTTCGCTGCCACTATCTAGCAGGCAGTGGGCTTTTACGCCGTTTATTGCCCAGTACCCCGATAGGGTACAGTTCTCACTGCACGGGCACATTGGCCACGTCCTGTGTTTGCTTCGGTGGTGATACACCGGCTCAGCCGCCTTGTCTGGCATGACCGACGTGCGTGCCGCCATAACCTTCGTGGCGGTTTCATCCTCCAGCGCGAATCTGATCGCGCTGGACCTGTAGGTGGTGTCTTCCACCTCCTCGTCCCATTCATAGTATTGGGACAGCTCGGGGTCCCACTCTTCAGGGGGCGCGTCTCTGTTGTCCGGAGTGTCGTTGGGTTGGGGGTCACCCTCCCCCTCTTCATCAATCTGTTGAAGAGAATTTTGACTGAGGTCCGTCTCCGGATCTTCGGTCTGTAGAGGACAGGAATTATAGGCAGTAGGTTCAGACTTGATACTCAAAAGAAGACTAGAAACCAATTCACTCCAGGATTTCTAGGTCAACAAATCGAAGAGAAATAAGACTAATTTACTTGCCTCTCTCAGTGAATTTAGTTGTCACTGAGAGAGGAGGGAAATGTGTCTCATGCACATGTACTACTAGCCGGCGCTTTAGCGCCCGTGATGCCACGGTGTGCCTTGCTAAGCGCCCGTAGAACGTAGCACGGTAGTGAACACCTGCAGCTCAAAAAGGAAACTTGTCCACAACCACCCACAAAGGGTCGGTTGGACAGAACATGAAAAGAAGTAGAAATATAGCTTCAAAAAATCAAAGAAAAATTTGACAAATCATAGAATGAATGTCAGCATGGTTTCAAGTCACAATCAAAAGAAATACGAATGGTGGAATCTATTTGGCTTGATTTTGGTGCAGGAGCATAAATGCACCCAACATGCCCCCTCAAGCCTAATATATTCCAAGCTTCTCGTTGAGGATCTTCACTCTAGGACTAGGAAGTCCTTTAGTGAGAATATCTGCCAGCATTTGTTCTGTTGGCAAATAAACGAGTTTGGCTTCTTGATTTTTGATTATATCTCGAAGGAAATATAATCTGATGTCGAAATGCTTGGTTCTTGTGTGTTGTTGAGTGCCATACGTGATTGCAATGGCTGATTGATTGTCTGAATAAACTTGGATGGGTCTGTTCAGTGGTTGGAATATTTCAGAAATAAAATGGCGCATCCAAAGAGCCTCTTTGCCCGCATGGGTCAGGGCGACGAATTCGGCTTCAGTTGATGAGAGGGCTACTATCGACTGTTTCTGGCAACTCCATGAAACAGTGCCCCCATCAATCTGAAATAAATATGCCGAATATGAACGCCTATGACTCTGTGAACCCCAATCCGCATCTGAATACCCCATCAAGCCATCTCAATTTCTTCCAAGTGTGAGTTTGTAATGCTTCGTGCCTTTCAAATATTTGAAGACACGTTTAACTGCATTCCAATGTGTGCCACCTGGATTTTCGAGGAATTGTGAGAGCAATGACACCGCAAATGCAATGTCAGGTCGAGTGGCTACAGCTGCCCACATCAGTGATCCTATGGCTTGCCTGTATGGAATCTTCAACATGGCTTTCTTGCCTCTCTCTGTAGAAGGACATTGGTCTTTAGATAATTTAACGGCTGGATCAAGAGGCATAGCATAAGTCTTTGCATCTTCGAGATTGAATTTTTTGATGATCTTCTCAATGTATGCGGATTGTGAAATTGCAATGGTTTTCTTCTGCCAGTCTCTTTCGATTTTAAGGTTCAATAGCCAATGAATCTCGCCTAGATCTTTCATACTGAAGACCTGAGCAAGATCTCGTTTGACTTCGTCCAGGACTGACTGATTCTCAGCTGTGATGGTGAGGTCATCTACAGCTGTTGCAATGATCACATGCCCCTTTCCGCCACATCTATAAAATACAGCCCCATCTGTGGCTGATGTAGTGAATCCTAACTTGTGGAATTCACCACTTAGACGTTTGTACCATTCTCTTCCAGATTGTTTGAGGCCGTAGAGTGCTTTCTTCAAAAGTAGCACTTCGTCTTTGTCTCCGGACTCACATCCATACGGCTGCTTCATGTAAATAGGTTCAGGCAACGTAGCATTGAGGTATGCATAGTCCACATCCATTTGATGAATAGGCCAGTCATTCCTAGCAGCAATGGCGCATATGATCCGTAGGGAGGATAACCAAGCAACAGGTGAGTATGTCTCATCATAGTCGACTCCAAACTTCTGTGTGAAGCCTTGGGCGACCATTCTCAATTTAGGCATTATTGGTTTCCCTTCTGGATTACGCTTCCAAAGGTAGACCCATTTATTACCGACAATATTGGCTCCAGGAGGTGGTTTGGCTCGTTCCCACACTCCCTTGTCGATTAGGGCCTCATACTCTTTGTCCATTGATTTCTTCCACATAGGATTATTCAGAGCTTCATCTGCATTGCTAGGTTCAACTTGACTCAAATCCGGCGCCTTGTTATTGTTTTGACCGTCAGTTGGAAATGCACTGATGGCAAATTCATAGCTACTGATGCCATCAATCTCAGAGGATAATTCTTGGTCGAATAGATTGTCTTTATGGTCCTCAACATCCTCGTAAGCTAGCGTAGTCATATGTGCGCCAGCTTGTCTCTGAGTTTGAGAACTTGTTACAGGACCTGTTGGGGCCGGCTGCACTTGTTGTTGACGAATCCTTTCGCTTCTCCTTATCGGTTCAGCTTCTCTAGGTCTGTCATCAACTCCCTGAATAGGTTGCAGCTCTTCAAGATATTCCTCTGGTGTGCTTTCATCAATTCCTTCGATCTTTGCCTCTTGGCTGACTAAGCGACCAGGCACAGGCACTGATGCCAGAATGGCCTTCTTCTCCTCTCTAGACGTAGGTAACTTGGATTCCTCAATAGAAATGATTGGGACTTTTCCCTTCTTCATCTCTGAATCAAACACAATGTTTCACTCGACAGAAAATTTGTGAGAGTCAGGCCAATAAACATAATGACCATGGCTCTGCGCAGAAATTCCTATCCACCGAGCTCTCTTGGAACGAGCTGCCAATTTATCTCCCTGAGTGACCTTAACATAGACTTCGGTTCCCCACGTATGAATGTCTTTGAGATTCGGCTTCTCATGGTGAATCATTTTGTAAGGTGTTTTATCCGGTAGAGCTCTTGTATGCGTCCTATTCCTAAGATAATTGGCATGCTGTATCGCATAGCCCCATAGTATCTTAGGAAGGCCTGATTCGAATAGCATGGCATGAGTTCTCTCAGTCAGAGTTCGGTTCAGACGTTCGGCAACACCATTAGACTCTGGTGTGTCATGTACTGTCAACCGATGCTTCGTGCCTTGTTTGGCCAGGTGCTGTTCAAATTCAGAGCTCGTATACTCTCCCCCTCGGTCAGAAACAAGTGCCTTGATGTGCACATTTCTCTGTCGAAGCATTAGAGCCTCGTAGAGTTTGTACTTTGAGAATGCTTCTGATTTGTTCACCATGAGATAGATCACCGATTCCCTTGAGTAGTCATCGATAAAAGAGACATAATATGACTTTTTATCGATTGTGAGGTGTCTTGCAGGTCCCCAGACATCAGAATAAATTCTGTCACCGAATTTTGATGTACGGTCTCTGGGTTCTTGAGGAAGAGGTTTGCGTGCAATCTTGGCTTGAATGCACGCATCACAGACAATTCTATCGCCTGTGGAGCTCGGTTCAATGCCCAATATCATGCCACGGTTAAGTAGATGTTGTAGGGACTTTTGTGAGATATGCCCCATCCTCTGATGAATTTCCATGGCAGACAAACATATATGGGCTTGAGCACTTGGTGACTGGAGGTCTAGTCGATATAAGCCATTGACCTTCGGTGCTTGCATCAATATCTTTCCAGCAGTGTTAGATATTGTGCATTTCTGGCCACCGAGTTGAATATCATAGCCAGCATCATCGCACCGACCAATTGAGACGAGGGTAGCAGCAATTTTTGGTGCATAGTACGTGTCTTGCAACGTGACTTCTACTGTTTTATATCTAACCTTATTGGATAATACGAGCAGTCCTGAGCCGAAGGCATCAAAAGTGCCTTTGTTGGCTGCTCGGATAGTCCTCGGCTGTGAGAATTGGCAGTAGTTCCTCAATAAATGTTTATGAGGTGTCATATGCAATGTCGTTCCGGTGTCGAGTATCACTACAACTCCTGAGGATGTGCTCGAACTAAAATTAGAGCACTCGTCGAAATTGGTGAAGGCAAGAGGCCCATCATCACTATCCTCAGAAGAGGTCTCTTCTTCGGCAACATTCGCTTTTGCTTTACCCTTCTTCTTCTTTTTGCCTTTGGCTTTTTTCTTCTGACGTGGTCCTTGACCTTCTTTACCACCTCCTTTAGCCCAGCAATTTTCGATAGAATGCCCAGGCTTTTTGCAGTTAGTGCATGTATGCGCCTTCTGCGCCTTCTGGTCCTTCTTAGTAGATGAACCAATAAACACCTGCTCTTCTTGCGGGAGTGTTTTCTTCCTGTCATACTGAGCCTTTAGTACCCTGATAATGTCATCAGGGACTAAGGGTCTCCCGCATTCTTCAAGCGAAGTGGTGAGGGCATTCATGACTGCCTCATAGGATGGTGGAAGTGATGCAAGGATAATGTCCATGAATTCTTCTTCAGAAACTCTGGCTCCCATCTCATTAAGATGAGCATATAGGTCTTGGGCCTTGTCCAAGTGGTCTCTCAAGTCTCCATCCTCAGGACATCTCATACTGCGGAGTTGTCTCTGCAGGCTGGTGAGGACCATCTTGGGCTTTTTGGTCATTTCATTGACCAGTGCATCCCAAGTCTCTTTTGCTGTCTTTTGTTTCTGTAGCATCAGAGCTAGTGACTCTGACACTGAGACGATGATTTGGGTCTTGGCTTGTCCTTCTCTAGCAAGATATCTCTCCAGCTTCTCCTCAGCCTTATCCATCTGAGTTTCCTCAGCTTCTGTAAGAATATGGCCTGGGGGCATGACTGGAGGATCAGGAGGTCGAGTGACTCTCCCTTCTACATGCTTGAGTAGATTTTTGGACTCGAAATAGCTGATGAGAGTGGCTCGCCACAATGGCCAATTACTTCCATCTGTAGCAAGCTTCTCAACACCCAAAAGCTTCTGTGAAGTGTCTCCGGGGCCCATAACCCTGTAGAGGACAGGAATTATAGGCAGTAGGTTCAGACTTGATACTCAAAAGAAGACTAGAAATCAATTCACTCTCTCAGTGAATTTAGTTGTCACTATAAATATATTATACACTACCTAGAAATCAATTCACTACAGGATTTCTAGGTCAACAAATTGAAGAGAAATAAGACTAATTTACTTGCCTCTCTCAGTGAATTTAGTTGTCACTGAGAGAGGGGGGGAATGTGTCTCATGCGCATGTACTACTAGCCGGCGCTTTAGCGCCCGTGATGCCACGGTGCTTGCTAAGCGCCCGTAGAACGTACAGTCGCGGACAACCAAAGTCCACTAAAAAAATGAACCGGTTATGGGCACCCCACCTGCGTTAGAATATCATTTTTAAGCCTAGATAGAGTCTATTTAGGTCCTTAAGGGCAGGTTTCCACGAGCCAATTTCTCAGAATGTGCTATTTGAAAATTTGGCCCTTCAAAATTTGGCCGGACACCAAAAAAATAGCTAAAAATATAGAAAATGGCGGAATCAATAGCTTTCTTCAAGCTGAATCTGATTCTGAAGAAATAAAAAAAAATCCACGACGGATTCAGGCGAAATAATTATTTTAATATTACATAACATACTCACGTGATTTGGCCAGCTTGACGCATGCGAGGCAAGAAACAAAAGCGTAATATCGCTGGGCTTCGAAACCAAGCCCAGCATGTTGTCTCACCTGTGGATGCACCCTCCCAGGTGTCCCTGCTTCATTCAACAGCTGCTCTTTCTACTGATCCCAGCAGCACAGAGGAAGATGACCCAGCCTGGGAACCTCACCAGAACGACAGTTTGCGGCCAAACTGGGAGGAATCGGAGGAGTCGAACGACGAAGACGACGGGTCAGTGGATTCTAACACTGGATGGCTGGGTTTGGGGGAGGAGGAGCATGTTTTGCATGCGAGACTCCTAAAATTTGCCGTGGAAAATGGTGATGATCCGAGTGATGAGGATTGGATGCCAGAAGCGTCGAAGAGAAAGAGGATGAAGCGATTGATGGATAAAAAAGGTGAGTTATAAGTTTCTGCCACACTCAAAAATAGGCCAACCTTTGTTGCGCAGCTCGTCCCAACCAATATGTCAAAGGCCCAGATGTTGGCAGTAAATCAGAACGCACTCGGCGTCATTATCGTTCCATGTTAGAGGGTCAACAAACTCTTGATACTTATGTGACGTGCCTGCCTGTTGTGGACCACTCTGAAGCACCTGCCACGGCTCCTATCCAGATTCACCAAGAGTCCCTTACTCCTCCACCACTTTCCTTTGAAGACCTTACTCCTATTGCAACGTCTCGAAAGCGAAAGGAGAGAAGCACAGAGGATGGAAGTGGCAGTGATGGTGAGGCTGAAGAAGGAGGGGACGCTGGTGGAGAAGGAGGTGAAGGGGACACAGCTGGAGAAGGAGGCGAAGAAGGAGGCGAAGGGGACACAGCTGGAGAAGGAGGTGAAGAAGGAGGTGAAAGGGACACAGCTGGAGAAGAAGAGCCATGGGAAGATGAGGTTACAGACATGGTGAGGCCATTGGTGAATATTCGTGGCTGGAAGGACTTGCGAGATCAAGTCAAAGATGATTTGAAAAAAAAGCATGCACATATGCCACTGAAGGACATCAACCAGCTAATGATCCTTCGTAATTTTGCGACGCTTCGGTTGAAGGGTCATGGCTGGATCACTTCAAGCAGGGAGGTTGCAGCACAGTGGCATGAAAAGCAGGGTGGATCCAGTGAACATTTTGCACGCCGTATCAGAGGTCTTGCACGCTATTATCAAGTATTTGAGCAGCTCCCTATTGAATCCAGGGGTGGCAGCAAGAACTCACGGTCTCTATTAAAAGATGAGGCTGTCAAAGTTGCAGCGAGAACATGGCTTACAGAACAGCGCATTGGCTCAATCACCCCTCAGCTCTTCTGCCATGCCCTCAACTCACATATTCTCCCCTCCCTGAATATTACCTTGAAGAAACCACTCTGCGAGAGGACTGCACGGAGGTGGTTGGTGAAGCTTGGCTGGACACGCACCATCTTGCGAAAAGGGGTGTATATGGATGGCCATGAGAGGGCTGACGTTGTCAAGTATCGGAATGAGGTTTTTCTCCCAATGATGGAGAAATATGAACAACGGATGATTAAATTTGAGGGGCCTGAGCTGAAGCGAGTTGAACCCAAACTTCAGCCAGGTGAAAGGCTTCTCATTGCTGAGTTTCACGATGAGAGCTGCTGTCAACAAAATGACTTCAAAGATTCTACCTGGTATGTATGTATATTTAATTCTTATACTTGAATCTAATCAACCATGTCAGGCTACAGAAGGGTGAACAAATCCTCCAGAAAAAAGGAAATGGTCGGCTGATTCACATCTCAGACTTCATAGAGGAGGTGAATGGACGGTTGGTTTCTTTCAATGATGATGGCAGCATTTCCTCCAGTGCACGCAAGGTCATCTTTCCCGGTTCAAATGCAGATCCATACTGGGATTGTGCTCAACTCATTGAGCAAGTGAAATCTTCAGCAATTCCAACATTCGAAGCGGCACACCCTGGCTGTCAAGCCCTTTTTATATTTGATCAGTCATCTGCACATGCGGCGCTGCCACCAGATGCACTCAAGGCATTTGAAATGAATAAAAGCAATGGTGGCAAGCAACGGCATCAGAAGGATACAATTATTCCACACAACAATCCCACACCTGAACTCCGTGGCAAAGTACAGAGAATGACCACTGATGATGGCCAACAGAAGGGCCTGGAACAGACTCTTACAGAACGTGGGTTTAATATTAAAGGTCTCAAGGCAAAGTGTTCCCCTGTCTGTCCATTCGAGAGTCAACGGTGCTGCATGGCTCGACTGCTTAGCCAGCAAGATGACTTTGTAAACCAGGTGTCTATGCTTGAAACACTCATAAAAGAGGCTGGGCATGAATGCATATTCCTCCCAAAGTTCCACTGTGAACTCAATCCCATTGAAATGGTAATATTTACTTTTACTTCAATTGGTAATTTGTCAACTTATTCACATTGTCTAAGTATTGGGGGTGGGTGAAGTACAGATATCGGCAAGTGCCCAAGAGAACCTTCGATGATGCCAAAAAAGCAGCATTTGCTGCTCTCAATGCTTGCCCGGTGGATGTCATCCGACATTTTATCAACAGAGCCTGGCGGTTCATGAGTGCTTACAGGATTGGCCTGACAGGGCAGGCAGCAGCATGGGCTGTTAGAAAACAAAAGGGCCATCGTACAGTCTCACGCAGTGCTATGATGCATCTTGATGCAATTGTCAGCCGCAACTGACACGTACCTACTTTAGACACCGAATAAATGACCCTTTATATGTTAAATTTTTGAAATTTTTGTCCAAAAATTTGGCCGGCCGAAATCCTCGTGGGAAAAATTCCAAAGGAGTGTTTTTCGACGTATTTTGCATTCCTGAGTCCGAATCTGAAGTCAGATTACCCCCCAAATCTCTCAGTCACCGGCTACTAAGTTGGTGGACTTTGGTTGTCCGCGACTGTAGCACGGTAGTGAACACCCGCAGCTCAAAAAGGAAACTTGTCCACAACCACCCACAAAGGGTCGGTTGGACAGAACATGAAAAGAAGTAGAAATATAGCTTCGAAAAATCAAAGAAAAATTTGACAAATCATAGAATGAATGTCAGCATGGTTTCAAGTCAAAATCAAAATAAATAGGAATGGTGGAATCTATTTGGCTTGATTTTGGTGCAGGAGCATAAATGCACCCAACACGGTCTCCTCTTTGTGCCTCGCGGCCGCTGTCCTAATACTGGACTTAAGCCGGGGGCACTCCGCCTTCTTGTGGCCAGGTTGGCCGCATTCAAAGCACATGGTGCTGCTTTGGCTGCCGCTGGGCCGATTGTTAGGCCGGCCCAACGCTTTCGTTGGTGGGGCAGGTCGTGGGGATGACCCTGACACTTGAGGCTGTTTAGCTTCAGGCGGGCGTCCAGCTTGTGCTGGGTGTGGGGGCAGCAGCCGTTGTCCTGTTCCACTTCTTGAGAAAAGGTTGGGCCTGGTCAGGCCCGCTTGTGTCAACGGCTTGCTCCCTGTGAGCCAGGCAGCGCTTGCCGTTGCTGCTGCACTTTCTGCACGGCGCATCCCCATGTTGTATCGGGATGCCTCCTCGATCATCCGGGCCGACTCGAAGAGTTGCTCTATTGAGCTGCTCTCGGAATTATAGCCCTTTTTGAGGACTTCGTTGCGCAGCGTTTCACGCAGCCCCGACACAAACCGTCTCCGGAACGTGTAATCGTCTGGCGGCTGTATCATACGTGCTGCATATTTCGTGAGCTCGTTCAGCATTTCCTGAACGGTTTTCATGCCCTGCATGACTGCGTCGAATTTATTCGATGCGTGATGGTACGTCAGTGTGTGCAGGAACCTTTTTTGAAGGTCTTGCATCACAGTTTCCAGTGTCCAGCTGCAGACCTGGCGATCGAAGCATTCTACGTTTCGAAGGAACCACTCCTTGGCTTCGCCGGTGAGGTGAGTGCCCACATAGCCGACCTGCATGTCTATGCTGGTTGGCCCTAGGAGGCAATTCATTTTCAGCCATCTTAGGATGGCTGCCACGAAGATTTCAAACTCTTCGAGGTCAGATCCCCCGGCATATGGCTTGGGGTGAGCCAATTTCACGCCGGCTTTCGCTAGCACAGACTTCTCCGGGTCTGTGTCCGCGGCGTCTGCTAACGCCACGCGGATCATCCGTGTGATCCCGTCGTATGGTTCCATTGGTACGACGTTGGCCTGGTCAGGGATTCCCTGGCCTTCCGTTTGGGCCATGGATCACTCGCGCGGCTGTGACGCTGTGCGGGGCAGGCTGTTGTATGCCCTGATGGGCCCCGGGCCCGGATCGGGCTCGGGATCGGGAGCATTTTGTGCTCTCGGTTCCGGGGGCATTTTGTGCCTGGTGTCCCCGGTCAATCCCGCGTTGCGGATCCGCAGCCTGCTGTTGTAGGCTGCACGCGCCTGCCGTGCGTCCTGTATGGCTCGCGTGAGCTGATCGTTGGGCAGCTGAGCGGTGTGGCTGTGGGCCACTGTTTCCTCAGCGTTCTTCGCTAGTAGCTCGAGTGCCTGCATGTGGCGGCGGCGGCTTCTTTACGCTGCCAGTGTTCGACTTCGAGCTCTAAGCTCTCGGTCGTCGTTTCAGAGTCAGGCTCTGAGGCGACCTGTTCCCTAATGATCTGTTGGATCGTCTTACGGCTGTCTGTTGGGGCAGCCGGTTGCTCTTGAGGTTCGTTCCCGAACCTTACGTCCTGTTCGACCAGGACGGCTGGCAGCGGCATTCGCTGCTTGTCCCGCTCCTTTCGGCGCGGGTCTTCCGCGTTGTGACTGTGTTCGTTGGCTGCGGACTGTCGCGAGCTTGGGCGCGTTGTGTCGCATTCCCCACATGGGTGGAGGGCTTTCTGGACGTCCTCCAGCATGGCTGCGTCTTGCAGGATCTCCTCTGCCTGGTGGAGTTCCTTGCCAATTGCCATTAGGGCGGCGGTGGCATTGTCAAGTTGCAATGCCAGCTGATCGTGCTTGTGGCACGTCAGCGTGCTTCGGTGCAGCGCAGCCTGCACCTGTTTGTTCAGGGCCTCTGCCATATCGTGGTCGATGGCATGAGCCCTCAAGCTCTTGTGACTGGAGCTCGAGTATTCCGAGCCCTGACCATCGTCTGGGGCTCGTCCTTTTTGCCGTCGTCGCTCTACTTCGTGAGCATCGGTTCGAGTCGTGGCTTTGTGCCCGCCTCGACGTTGTTGCTCTACCGTCTGACGACGGCGAGACTTCTCTGCCCTTTCCTCTGTCTCTGGGCAGAGAGGAATGGGGGGGTGGCACCGGCTCGTTGCCCGGCGTTGTCTCTTCCTCAGCCACGCTCGACGAGACATGGTCGGGGTTTTCCTCGTCCTCTACTGGGGGGACAAGGGCGGTGAGATCTACGATCTCTCCATCTTCTATCGTCCTGGACTCTTGGTCCAGGGTAGCATCAGCCATCGTGTCGCTGGGCTGCACCTGGGGCGTGGACCTCGAGCTCGTCGCTCATGTCCGTCTTCGACTGCGTGGAATCATCATGCTCACAGCCGACAGTAGAGGGTCTACTGGAGGGTCTCAACAATGTTTAGTCGTCGATGCAGCAATCTTTTTCAAGATTGCTTCGAATCCACTATCGGTTGGTCGCGTGGCGATCAACCGCAGGATAGTTCAAAAAGGTGTAAAGGATGTCGATCTTAGGACCTTGTATCACAAGGGCACTACAGAACTTGACCAATGAGTGGTATTCTGAATGCTACATAGTGACAGGTAAGAGTAAGATGTGATGGGGACCGCTGGCCGGTTCCCACGCATAAACTATACAGTGGGTCCCTAAGGGCCCACTGGGATTATGTAATAACTATTGTACATGTAGATACATAGGTTATTTACAAATATCCACAGGCTTCTATAATTTTGAGAGATTCATCTCCCACCAATGAAGTTGGCTTTCCTTTATTTTTCCCTTTATGTACCTTATATGCTCTCTTAGATCGTCACTGTGATGTGCTTTCAAAACACGGCACGATCCAATGTCCATCCTCAGACTCTATATGTCGCCAGAGTGGGTGGAAGCAACCAATCGATTCCAGCTATCAGCTGCCTATGGGAACCCTTAGCGTATCCCTTACTTTTTCCTCATGGAACTATGGGATGGGGTGTAAAGGAAGGTGTCGGTGTATCCACGGGTTCTACTGACAGCGACTGTGTTTCAACACAGATGTGGTATTATCGAGCCAGGCTTCTACGTGAACCACGGTTTCAAATGTTTGGCCGGTTATCGAATGAATACATCATTGATATGTTCACTCGTGACCTCGAGTGCAGGCTCAACTATATCCATCGTAATCAACCTCGAGAGGCAGGTGAAATGGCATCCGAGAATGTCTACTTACCTGCCTCCTTCCTTGGATCGAAGAAGTGGGCATCGGAGCAGATTGCAGATGCACTAGCTTTGGTGTCGACGTATGGGCCGTCTACGTTTTTTATTACGATGACTTGCAATCCACATTGGCCTGAAATAACCCAGCAGCTGTGGCCCGGTCAAGGTTTTGAAGACATCCCCCTGGTCGTTTGTCGTGTCTTCAAACGAAAATTAACCCATTTCCTCCACTCGCTCTTGTCCATGTTTCCCAATGCAGGTCCTCGATTGTATCTGATATATTGCATAGAGTTTCAAAAACAGGGGCTCCCTCATTCTCATATTCTTATCAAATATGTGTCTGATTGTATTACCCGCCAAGACATTGACCGTGTCATTTCAGCTGAAATCCCAGACGATGCTGAAGATGCAGCTCTCATTCGGACTCATATGTTCCATAGCCATCCTCCCTCCAATCGTCCACGCTCACGTTATTGTCAAAAAGAACATAACGGTATTCGTACCTGTCGCTTCAAGTATCCACGAGAACTACAACAATCCACCACTTTTGACAATGATGGACGTGTCACTTACCGGCGTCGACATCCTGGAGATGAAATGGTCATTCCTCACTGTCTTCCTCTTATCAAAAAATATCAATGTCATATCAATTTCGAAGCTTCGGGTAGTGGCCATTTATTCCAATATATCTTCAAGTATATTCATAAAGGTGACTGTTTCCACATATATCCGTCATTATGTTCAACAACTCCCCAGGACCGGACCGTGCATCTGTTCATCTACAACATTCTCGTGAGGACACCGTAGATGAGATTGCAGACTTTTGGGATGCTCGGTACTTATCGGCCGGTGAAGCAGCTTGGAGAATATTGGGATTTCGCATAACTACCAAGGAACCTTCTATAACCCCTCTTCCCATTCACACACCCAACGACACCCTTCACCACCAATACCATCGATCTGCCAATGGTGGTAAATCGATGTCCAAACTGGAACGGTACTTCTCTCGCCCGCATGGCGCATTTCATGACAACAATGACAATGCACGGAATTTCGCTGATATCACCTACTCCGAATATTACCGTCTCTTTCGCTTACAGAAATTGAACCTAGCCTATCAAGGAAATCCTCGGTACTACGTTGAATCTCCAAATGCACAGGGCCTTCCTATGATGCATGTCATCCTATGCACACATTGTTGTCCACACATCACCTGCTTACAGTCAGTATGTCCCTCTGAGGGAGAACATTTTTATATATGTTGCCTTCTCCTCTACAATCCTGCCATATCCTTTGAAGACCTTCGCACGATTCACGCTCTTTCTCAAACATATCAACATGCAGCCAAAGAACTAGGATTATTTGTAGATCTCTCTGAAGGAGATTTTTCTATATCGGAAGCCATTGAGAACCTCCGCACCCCAAAACAGCTGCGTTTGTTGTTCATTCACCTTCTAACGAACGATTGTTGTCCTTTACCCATCAACAGTTGGTCATTGTTCAAAGATGCATTCTCTCAAGATTTTCTATATCAGCAACGTGGCTGTCGAGAAACCGCTTACACCGCCGCTCTCAACGATCTCTCCAAATCTCTTGACGAATATGGCAAACAACTGTCTGACTTCAGTTTACCTGAGCCACGGATACATGGCAATGAAGTGCTTCACGAACTACATGAATGGTTGGAAGACCGTGACATACTTTACCACCGCTGTCAGATCTCCGTTGCTCACTTTAACCAAGAACAAGCTGCTATCTTTACAGAAATAACCCATGCCGCCAATGCTAAGCAACCCCTACGCCTGTTCGTCAACGGTCCCGCCGGTCGAGGGAAGATGTTCCTAATGAACGCCGTTTGTGACAGCCGCCGTCATAAACAAGAGATCGTTCTGGCCACAGCAACCTCAGCGTTCACTGCTCAAATTTACCCAGGTGGAAGAATGACTCACGCTACATTTAAAGTGAGATTCCCTCCTCTAGCCTCCCTGTCCCCGCCCTGATTTACCCTGGTACCCGTGAACGACGGCTCAGAACTCCTTCTTTTGCCCATTCAGGCAGATGATCCCTGGGGAGAATTGTTGAGGGAAGCATCCGTTATCATGTGGGATGAAGCTCCCATGGCAAATCGTGCCGTGCTCGCATGCGTAGACGAGACTTTACGACGGGTCATGAAAAATGATCTGCCCTTTGGAGGTAAAATCATGGTTCTTCTAGGTGACTTCCGACAGACATGTCCTGTCATCCGCAAGGGATCAAAAATGGACGTGATCGATACGTCCATCCGTAGTTCCCCTCTGTGGAAAGATTTTTCTGTTCGCCACTTAATACGTCCCATCAGAAACACGGAGGACGCTCTCTTCGCTACGGCTGTGGACCCCATAGGTAATGGAACCTCCTCCACGGCTACCCTACCTTTTGTACAGCGAGTAAAGACCACCGCTGAAGCCGTCGATTTCGTCTTCCCTTCTCGTATTCTTACCAATCCTTCCATGTGTCTTTCCCGTTATATTCTCGCAGCTGACTCCATCAAAGAAATGAACGACGCAGACCTTCTCTCACCCCAAAGTGTTCTCAATTACACTGCACGTCAAACCCCTCCTGGATTCCCTGTGCATTCCCTATCAATTCATCTAGGAGGAATTTATCAATTGATGCGCAATTTCTCCATTGCGCGTGGCCTAGTGAAAAACTGTAGAGTCGTTGTCTGCCATATAGGAACGAAACTAATCACCATTAACATGCTCTGTGTTCATGGAGGTCTTAATTATGTCAACCCTGAATCCATCCTACTTCCCCGCATCACATTTTCCCATTTCTTCCCTTCCACTGGTCACACCCTCTTGCGCAAACAATTCCCTTTATCCCCCGCGTACGCCACCACATTCAACAGCTGTCAGGGCCTCACCCTTGATCGCGTTGTCGTCGATCTCACCACTCTTGTCTTCAGCCACGGTCAGCTCTACACCGCCCTCTCTCGCGTTCAATGTAGACACGACCTCCGCATCCGCTTAGCTGCTGACAAACATGAAACAAGGAACATCGTTTACAACGAAATCACCCTATAACTGTACGCCTTCTTTTTAAATCGTCGCTCGGATCGCCAGTATACTTCCTTCTATGTGTGACTCTTTCTGCGTCCCCCCCAAGTCTCCAAATCTAACCGTACTTCCACACACACCATGCCTACTCCATACACTATTCATACCTACTGTCACTACCAACCTCCCTTCCCTGGCTGCATGATTGCCAATGTACACCCCCCATTGATTACCGTCGGTTCCTAGCCTGTTAACCGTATTGAAGGTTAATGTAACAGACACTGCCCCATTTCTGGTCCAACGTTACCTTACTCAATACCTACGCCGTCCTTCACCCTGTCCTCCCCGCTATCCGTGATCGTACTATGTAACCATACCCGTGTCCGTCACAGCCGATGTTTCACCACACACCGCTCCCTCTTCAACCCGAGCTTTGTCTACTACAACCTCTTAACCCGTTCTATTATACCTTTACTTCCGAATGAAACTTTTTCCCTTTTTTCCCTTTTCTCTCCTAATGTCTCTCTTTCAGCGTCCATTCTCCTGTCTGCCATCACCCTCCTCCTGGCATCCCATCTCCTTCGTCTTTCCCTCCCATTGCCCTCCTTTTTCCCTGCAGTCCCTAACGCCCCTCGACCACTGTATTAGCCACATCCCCTCTTTCTCCCTTCATCATCTCTTTCAAATGTCTAGCGTTACCTTGGCCACCAACGTCTCTCTTCGATGTGGTCATCGCCGCGCGTCTTCACCTCAGTATTCTTTTTACGACGCTATCCTCGAAGGGTTACCTGACCGTACCCTGCCTCTGAAAATAAAGGTTTACAGTCTGCCGGAAAACCCTCTCCTTCCAGATGGCACCCCCGTGCACGTGCTAGGGCACATCTTTGCCCCTCCCTTTTCCCCCTGTTTTCATGGACGTTATTTCCCTTTCCACTTACAACAAATACAAACCTTCCCCCTCCCTTCACGACTCCGTCACTGTTTCCGCTATGGGTACTATTGTGAACGCCAAATATGACTCGCATTCGTGCACTGACACCTTTAATCTTGCCGTCGCCAACTATGTCAGAGATCGCACGAACAGTTTCCTCTTGGAGTACGTGTCCCTTCCTTCCATGGTGACTGTAACCCCACCTCTCCTTTCTTAGATGTGTCTGTCACCATGACTCTGACCCCCCCTATCCGGTAAGCCTCTTTCATTTTTGTTTTCACCCTCACCCCACACGGCTTTTAATTCACAGACTCTTACCCTTTTATCCCCATGAATTTTTCAACACACGTCGAATTTCAAAGAAAAGGTTTCCCGCACGTACGTTTTCACTGTCACACTAATTTAGAACCCTGTTTGATATCTTCCATAGCTTCACGTGCTTTGGTCTCAACATGAAATGTAGAACCCTTTTCTCTACTCGCATTGTATAAAACCGTCTCCTCTTCATGAGCGTTCCTCTAATGTACACGTACTACTAAAAATGTCTCCTCTTCTACTTCCCTTTGTAATGTACACATACTACTCTTGCCCACTTATCCCAGTTGTTGCCTCCTCTTACCCATTCACCAAAGCGAAGCGCAGGCGACGCTTGTCTTATGTGAGCCATTCACTTCAACTGTAGACCAGGGTCCTTTACTCAGATTACCCTACACCTCTCACACTTTTACAGGTTCGGTCACAAAGCTTTGGGCATTGGCTGTGCTCACCTATTGTTACGATACGATCCGTCGTAAGGTTGACCGAGGTCGGGGATGAAACCCGAGGCAAGGTCCGAGGTTACGGGGCGAGGTTTGGATGGGGAAGTAGGAGAGGGACTTGGCTTCAGCTTATGTGCTGCGCCGACCCTACGCATGAGTCCCAACTTCGGAGATAAACAAATAAGAGGCGAGGTTTGGCTTAAGAGGCGAGGCTTAGAAACTAGCTAAGGATCGAAGGGACACAATAGTTGATTTTCAGACTGAGGAGTAGGAATGCATACAAGGGGGTTATATACGAGCGAGGGTACGAGTCAGGGGCGAACATATTAGTGGAGGTCAGGGCAAGGTCAGGAGGCCAAGGTCAGGGCGAGGTAATATACGAATGATGCGTGATGGAGCGGAATCAGTAACTAAGGGGATACGGGCATGGGATCAAGGTCGGATATGAACTCAAGCTCGGGCTCGGGCGCGGATAAGGATCATATGTACTCGGGCACGAATATCACAAGGCTCGGGCTCGGAAGAAGGTTCTACCGGTAAGTAACCGGCCAAAGGCCGGGTTCTTACACCTATCCATGATATCGCTGACACATGATACTAAACACCCAAAATCCAATCTTGACAATCACATGGTAGACACATGACTAATGACCCAATGCCATTTGGGCAGGTCGCATGGCTTTGCCACTCCCCAAAGCTCTAGATAATGGTCTAGGGCTTCCAACCCTTTACACAATGACATGAGTTCCTGTGTGGGAACCATCTTTGCTAAGAATGCTTGTCCCCGATCACTGTCTGAATGCACCTCGACCGAGCCGTTCTGGTGTCCGAGGTTCCAAACCTCTGAAGGCTTGGCACCCATTCTGTAATGGCATCTGGTATATATTATGCACAGGGTTGATGTCCACTGGTAGGCGGAAGTCCCTGGCTGCGGTCAGGGATGTGCGGTCACTGTGGAGTATATAGTTTGAGGCTGCTTTCGCACAGTTGCGGAATTCATGAACTCTGCGAGTTCGCAGCGGAGTGCGGGACCGATTTCACGTTCACCTTTGTGAAACGCCCTATTGTAGCTCTTCCTCGATGCTAGGTTACAAACAGCTCCTGTCATGTATGAACTCCAGGATTCCGCATGAAGTCAGTGAACTCTTGACGTTTTCTACTAGTGCGGTGTACGGCGAACAAAACCCATTCTTGCCTCTATGCCTCAGGCTCAAGCAATGCTTCCAAAGGAACTACCGTGGTTTCTCCATGACTGAACATTCGAATACCCGTCCTACTGATTTTCAGCTTGGTCGGACAGTTCGGGTCTGGACATGCAATGATTGTGTCGGTCCACATCCAATCGTTTCTCTCCCGACACCGTTGCTTTGCTGCGAGCAAAGGAAGAACGGCAGCTTCAGATGTTTGGTCACGATACTGAATGACACTTTGCAGTTGCTGTCATGCCAGCACTCACCTAGAGAATACATCGAAAATCCTTGCCCATCTGGTAGATTGATCATCTCGCCTTTTAACTCGAAATAATCTCCCTCGCTAGCCCCACACAGAATACGCCGCTGGTCACCCTGCGGAACAATCACCTCTACGCGCAGGTCATACAGTTCAAATGTGTCGTCGGTATCTTTCGACATGTTGGTCAGTGAGGGTGTTTTTCACATCCAACACGCGTGGGAAGAAATGGAGACAAGCCTATGAACAATTTAATGCCTAAGCATGTGCAAAGTCCAAAAACACTATTTCTAATACTCTCTACTTAGTGGGAGACCCCCCCTTTCCTGTGCGGATGTAGGCGATTGAGGCCCCGGAAGATTGATAGAGCGAGGAGGGTGGCCCCGGCATATATTGCTATCCTTATTGTGAAAGGACTCTCCGTGAGAAATGGGTAGGGAACTAGGAAGGGCACCTTGTTTAGAAAATATGAGACATGATCGAAAATCGACGTACATTCCCCATTGTGACGCGCACAATGTTCTGCCCATGATCCATATCCCACACCTGCAAATGCCGCAAGTACCGGCGCAATATAGGTCACATCATATGAAGAGTATGGTGTTTGGACCACGATGAATTCTGTGACAAGCGCAATCGTGGGAGTGGCGTGCAGAGCTAGATCTATACTGAGAGGTACACGCGACAATGGAGGTGTTGCGGATGATGAAGAGGGCTCAGAGTTCCACCCCGGGACGGGAGGCAGGATCATAGCAGGGAAAAACAACAACAGAGTCCAATAGATCAGGGCGACCAACATGGCAACCTACCCGACTGCTTTGTCAACGGCGTAAACATGCAAGGGTGCCAAAAGGCGCACAGGAAGAGACACCATCAGTAACGTTCGCTGAGCCTTTTGGAACCCTAAGAGTGTTTTAACAAAGGCAATGAGCACGTCGAAAAAAAGAATTGCCTTTCAGTGATGGGAAGAGATCCCCAGAAAGGCCTAACAGCATCGTAACACATGCCGCTGCAAGACTGAAGTAGCCCTGTAAGTATGGTTTGTCGTTCCGGCAGCATATAATTACACTTTCCCAAGAACCGTCAAATACTGCCAGTGGCCACCTGTTTGTTCTCTAATCCAAGCATCTGTAACAAGGGTATCCAGTTGGTTATATCCCCAAACCATAACAGAGGCAGATATCGAATGTAACAGGATCGTGGGTATCGACATGACCGTCACTGACGATGAAACAGTGAAATTTATAGTCACGTGATCAACGCGATTAATTGCCTTTGCAAAGGCCATTGTACTTAGTAGCTCTCCTCTCTATCAAAATGATGTTCCCAAATAGGTTGCTTACTACCACCACCAAAATTTCACTCCGTCTTTCCCGTACCAATGCATGTACCCTCTCGGCACCATATTGGTCACCTGCTCGGAAAGGCTTGACACTTGCCACCGTGCAGAACTCCCGAAGGCATCACAGTACGGGGAGATGGCTTAGTGTCGCTGGAGGTGTTGGCTTGGGTCTTTCCGCTTCTGTATTTGCAAGTCCCATCCTCTGCGAATGTGAGTAAACATTCTGCTGCCTATTGCTGGTGGTTGACCGTCCCTCCTGCAGCAACAACACCTCCCGGTTCCCGTCCCGTGTCACCAACAGCAAAGGAGAGCAAAGAAGAGCCTGAAAAGACAAACACATTGCCTCCACCACCCACTTCATCGGTCAACCTGTACCAGTTGTCGTTTGGGATAGTTGCTGGGGTCTCTGCTGGGGTGTTCATTAAGAAAGGCGCCAAAGCCCTCGCATTTTTTGTGGGAGGGATCTTCGTTCTACTACAGGTGCTGTTCACCAATACAAGTGTCGCTTCCCTAATTTTACCGTATGTATGTGTAGTACTTCAACTCGCTGTCCTTGATCAAAATAGACTGGGGGCGTGCGGCCAACAAATTCGAGAGTTTGTTCTATACGATAGACAAGAATGACGCCAAACGTCCGCCCAGCATCTCGTCGTTGTGGCGATGGCTCGTCGATTTTTTGACTGCAGACTTCCAACCTAGAGCTTCGTTCTTAGCCGGTCTTACCTTGGGACTCAGAATTGGCTAGTCAGTAGTACTAGTACTGCCTTGCATGCCTAACTATCACGGTAATACTTAACACTAAGTACTGCCTGTGATAGGTTACAGTCACCCCCTACGTGAACACAAGGTGGTTATGAAGATGCCGGAGTGACATAAGGAAATACATAGACTGCCTGTCTCCGACAGTACATGCATGTCTATCTAAATAACAAGTACAACAGTGCAAAAGACACCGAGAAGCCAAGGGATACTTATGGTGAACAGCAAGCTGCCAAAGAGCATGATCGGCTGTCTGAGGGTTAGAAATTCTCCGTGTATATAGTAGGAGAAACTGGTGCGTCTATACGTCGTGGGTTGGAATATCGTCTCTGCTGTGTGGTGATGGGAAATGGCAATTCTTTGCCTCTTTGCAGGGGTCTTAAGTTCTTTGCCCATCGCGGCATTAACGATGATTTGGCAGAACCTTGCGAAGCTTGCAGTGAAAGGCGTTGTGGGGGGGTGAATTCACTCTCTGAAGAGGCTCGCAAGGATAGAGGCAGCCATGAAGACAGCTGGCGTCTGTGATCCGCCACAGATGGCGGGATGCGGGGTGGTGCTGACGGCATGACACTAGAAGGCCCAACGTTATCCTTATGCGGAAGTCTGGTAAACCAAGGATGGTCCAGGAAGGAAGCGTCCCATATACTAGGGTCAACTTGTGCATGGTCGAACGTAATGGCTAGAACCATAAGGAAATACACCAGTACTATGACAAGACAGTGTGAGGAGGGGACATAAAACCAGACAAGGGCTCGCGTACAACTGAATGGCGTCAACCAAGACAGGACGACGAGGGCGACGCAGGAAGCTGCACCGACCCAATTAGTAGCGTACAAAGATGGAGTAGGTGATGCAACTAACATGGATCTTGACACACGGACTTGATCGTGTCGGATGTGACTACAGCTGCGCTAACTAAAAGGTGGTGAGAATCATAACAAGCTTCGGGTAAACACGTGTACCTAGTTGGAATATGATCAGAAGGGGTACCAGAATAACTTCAGTGCGGACCCGAGATATATGTCTCCGTGGAGCACAAGCCACCTCCGCCCAGGTTCTAGGAAGCGTTTGAGCTGGCCTGTAGTTAAGCTCGCTGTCAAAAGTTGACAAACTTACATGATGCCAAGAGCCACAAATGCCACCCATCCGACAATGACGAGCACGGCTCCTGGAGAAGCTACACAATGAATGGACATTGCGTTGACAAGAAAGGAGGAACAAACCTCGATGCTGACCTTCACCTCCTGAGGCCGAGATACTCCATCCTGCTGCCGTCAAGGCAAGCAGATTGTTAACCACTAGCAAAGCTAAGCGTACCTCAGTCGATGAGTGGTTTTTTGTCAGTTATATAAACACAACATCTCACAGTGGAAAATGACTCGAAGTAGTACGTAGACGTTCATACAATCGGATGTCTGCTGAGACAGCAGCTAGATGGGAAGGACACCTCCGCTGCTCTGGACAGGAGTGGTATAAACAGTTTGATCGACATGAAGGATTAAAAACGTCCACAAAGCGTAACAACAATAGGTAGCTTTCCTTATTATCAGGCTCAAAGGGCGTCCGTTATAGACGCCGACTTTCCGAATTCGGGCTTAGCATAAAACCGACAAGTATACAAGACAGTATGAAATGAGCGTAAAGAGCGCGCTGCGCATCCTGACCAAATGTGAAGCATCTAGCATCCACGCAACCACGCAATCCTTCAGTGGTGTTCACCCATTGTAAGGACTAACTCGTGAAAGGTCTAAGGGAGGTGGTCGTGGCCTTTGAGAGGTGGAAGGCCTTCGTGGGCCAGAGGGCCGCGAGCGTGCCGCGCTCGACGAGGCATCGTGGGCACCCTGCTCAGCCATTTCTGGACTGTACTGAGAAGAAATGAATGCATGGGGCTCATTGGAAGAGATTTTGGATGCGGAACTTTGAGGTTGTCGCTCTTTGCGCCGGAGGGGTTCCTGTGGGTTCGATCGGGGCCAAATGCCTCCCGGAGGAGGAGAGGGCTCCCGATCTCTGGCGAGTACAGCGGGAAGCATTCCTACAGTCGCTTGAAGATGTTGTGGATACAATGAATATGGTTGTGTGGAAGCGGAAGTGGGTGTGGGCTTGCGAGGGAAGCGGTAGGAATCTCTGCCAAACGGGATAGCTCGAGACCCGGGGGATGCAGCTGGAACCGGGGGTACAGGACGCTCCACAGTGGTCTCGAGCTTGAGTGGCTCGATAGAGTAATTCCTGGTGAGTCCCATTTGCTGGGCATACAGTATTCCAGATGATTCCCCGGGCTCAACCAATTTGCCATAGGAGAGTTTTGTTTCGACTTCCAACGGTTTTCGTTGCGTGAACCATCGATAGTCACGTACGCCGCTGCGCCAGACGTGACTATCCCCTTGACTGTGGTAGACGGCGCAGACCACAAGACCCAGTAGATAAGTAAGGACTATACGCATAGTAAGACAACGGCGGTGACCATGATGGAACCGACACATACGTGTGATGGTACTAAGCCATGTGAAAGCAAGCAGAACCTTGGTGGACAAGCAACTAATGCTAGGCTCTCGGCCTTGATCACTACAATCAAATCCTGCTACAGCTCATGTTAGGGTTCTCACTTACCAATCGGAGAGCACTGCATCGTAGGAATAATCGCGGTCGTGGCGGCAGCACCAGCTGGATTGGGAGTTAATGTAGAACCGCCGCTAAAAGCGAAAATAAAAACGGACAGAGATTCATGACCCAAAGGAGTCCGACCCACGAGATTTCCACGACAACGCGAGCGATAAATGCATTCTTGCGGATAAGCTCCACGAAGATGCTTATAAGAAGTTATCAGTCAACTAGGCTGAAGATTTCTCGAATACACGCACACCGAAAAAACAGTGACGAGACCCAATGCTCCCAGGAAGATGAGGTAGCTGTCAACTTCCGCTGGACGGGGCGGACGGTTCAGATGCAGCCACCTGAAGGGTAAATAGAAATCTACGACGCACGAAAGTTTGCAGTATTCGGGACCAGAGACCCTAAGTTAAGGGCTGCGAGTATGCATATGACCGAGTGAAATGAGATAAAAAGAGCTGGGACGGGGATGTGCTGTCAGAGAGAAAATCCTCGACGAACTGAGTACTGACCGAACGCAATATAACGCAACGTGATAAAGGTGATCGACATGATTTCCGCCAAAGTGAGGGACTGGATGATCCAGTCCAGGTAAACCGGCAATATGAGGCCTGCTCGGGATGTAGACGTGCAGCCGTATAACCTCGCTTGAGTTGAGAGTTGCGTTCACACTAGGGGAAGCATGAATCTGGCCAGGCCTTATTGACATTAGACGCCACTATTGACGGATACTCCCGCGTTATGCTTCCCGGCCTTCCCGACTGAGTTGCCACCTCATCTCGCAAGAATGCAGGGAAGTGATAATTTTAACTGCTGGAGTGTGTGACAAACATGCAAAATAAAACAAACTAAAACTGCAGGTGACGAGCGAGTCACGTAAAGATACAAGCTAGTGGTGCGAGTCTAATTATCTGTGAGTGGTAGAGACTTGAAGGAATCGTTGGCAGCATTCATATCGCCTTGTCTTCGTTCCTCAGCCCCTTTTCAGGAGAAATAATAGGGCCTGGTTCCTGTTCGGGCATGGTGGGAGAACGAACCCGTGGCTGGTTCTCCGGTAATGTCAGCTCCATAGGATAGTCTTCATCCCCTGTATCCTGCAAATCCACCTCAAGAATGACAGGTGGTGTTTTTCGTGGAGGACGTGAAAATGTGGCAAACACCACTGGCGGTGTTGCGGATCTAGTCGGACTATGTCGGAGCTGGCTTGCCTCTTCAGGGACAAGAAGGAAGGCGACAAACGAACGCACATCCCGTGACGGATCTCGGCTGAGACGGCGAATCGTCTCCTTGAGCCGTGGAGAGCGGCTTGATGGCTGTGGGTAGAATTTGTCTACCGCAACGGGATTTAGCACTCTCCAAAAGCAGCTTTTAGCCATAAGTATTAGTGCTTACCACAGACTATACCAAGAAGTCTAGCCACTCCAATGCGCACGTCGGTCACCTTATCTTGGCTGAGCGGCACAATATGTTCCCAGAATTCATCCTTAGCGACCTCTAACTTGCCCTGCTCACCCTCTACAAGAGCGCGGCAGCAAGCCACATAGCTAAATGCGGATTTGAGCCAAGTGCAACACGGACTGCTTTCTTACTTACGTGGCTCGTTTGCGGCAAAAGTCTACTGAGGCCAGACCACGTAGGTCGTCTCTGAAAGTTTCAGCAAGATGGGGTCGACTCTCAAAGGCACGGAGGATGTGAGTTAGCTGGAAGCAACTCGTGAGTCGAGATATGAAGAGTAGTAGGATGACCTTACCCCACCAATGGCAGCTTCACGCACTGCCGCCATTTTATCCACCAAAGCCTTGCCCATGAGCGTTCGCACCACTTCCCCCTGTTCATCAGCCAACAGTGCCAAATCAGGTAGTGCTAGTGTCAAGCATTCCCGCTCTCTCCATCCAGTCAGCCATCGTTCCCAGAGCTCTACGAACCCCATCATAAGGCCCGCTCGTACTGGTCCTTCCAGCGCGCCCACGAAAGAACAAACGCCCCCCAGAGTCTTTAGCCTGGTCTGCCCATCCTCTGCGTCGTGGACCATGTCCTGCCAAGCATCCAACAGATCCCGCCCAGCTATTGTGCTTCCAAGAATCCGCGCCATCTCGCCAAGGCCGGCCGCAATCGTGCGTCGTACGCGCCGACTCCTGTCCCGGGTTAGTGTAAGGTAGTGCTCCCGCACTTCGCCCCATCTGTACGGGCCTAGGGACAGGGCAACAGCTGGGTAATTGAATGATGTTATGAGAGAACGCGCGGGATCTTGGAAAAAATCGCTAGGTGTGGTCGTTACAGCTGGTGGAAGCCCAAGTTTGCCTACAGGCTCCGACTGTGCTGCCTCGCTCCCCTCGGGCAAATCGTCATCGTTCTCAAACACAGACGATAACGCGCGTGGCGGTTTCTTCGGATCGGTTCTTGGAATAAATTGTGTTTCGGTGCTGTTTTTATGCTGGTGCCACTCTGAACCTCGGTGCCGCCCAACGAACAAACTTACCAGCTCCGGTGGTGCGCCCCCATCATCCGTATGAAATGCATATATCACCTCCCCTAGTACCTCGAGCACAGCCGATCTTACAGTAGTTTCCACATCACCGGAAAGAGAAAGCAAGACATCCAATGCCAACGTACGTCGATGTTGCGGCGTAAGGCGGGTGAGAATGCCTGGTAAAGCGAAAACTGCCGAGTGACGAACCTGCCAGACGGTGTCGCTTGCCAAAGCCTCGAAGAGAGGCAGAAGCGAAAGCAGTACTACTTCTACAGGTACGACCTTGGCGAGCGCCCCTACCGCGAACGATGCTTCCCGCCGAACCCAGCAAAGAGGATCTGCGCCGATATATGCTACTTCGTCAGCGAACGCTCTTATGGTATCTTCTGGAAGCTTGGCTGCTGTAATGTGAATGAAAAATCACGGCGGAGCGCGGACAAGACCTACCATGTGCAGTCACTGTCGCAATCAGACTCATGCTTGACAATCGTCCAACGGCAGCCTGTTCGTTTGCCTCGTCTTGTGTGTCCTGGCATTGCTGTGCTTCGGCCACTAGCCAACCTTCAGCCACATTTGTGAGTGCTTTGTTTTGTGCAGATTCCCCAGCCGTCCCCTCAGAGCTTCGATGAGAACATAGAAGTATTCCTCTATCACAACAGTCGCCCAGAAGTGCGGGTGGAGCAGAATCCAAGGGAGCCTGGGATGGTAGTCCCTGTGAAAGCGGGTATGTTGGCCCTGGCAGAGAGTCGAGGGATGACGATGGTCCAGAAGAGTGCGGGTGTGATGCAAGGGACGCGGTACAAGTATCTGTAACTGAATCCGAAGCTTCAGGCTGAAGGGTTGATGATGAGGATGGCTGAGATTCTGTCTGCAATGGAGGCAAGAAAATTTGCATATTCTTATCTGTTGCTGACGGGGGTGAAATTGTTGGTGGAAACTCAGGTGTCATTTCAGCATTGAAGATGGGCGAGGGACAATTCTCCTCAGAAACATCAAGCCTGCCCATGCCAATGATGACCTGGTGAACAATTTCTTGCTCCAGCATTTTCCTCTCCTTGGCAGCAAACGGTGGGCTGTCTTCATTTTTGTCATCGGCAGAGTGCAAACGATTCAAAATCTCTACCACGGCGAATCGTGCGGGAGCACCGACCATCGCGCTGTGATCTATGAGTAAGGAGCCTAAGATCGGTGTGAAACTCTGTACGGGCAATAGAGGCGGATCCTCTTGTCCTTCCAGCGGCGGCTCCTCCTCGACTAACCGACAATTCTGGAAGCGGGTTAGTACAAGTCAAAACAGGGCGATAACGCTATTTACTTCGAAAAACCACCACATGATGTCCACTAGATTAGAGACAAGGGCTTCCTTGACGGCGTCCTCTGAAAATATAAACGGAGGTGACGTAAATATGCGACCTCCTTTCTCCTGGGTAGCTTACCATCGTCAACGGCGAGACCATTGAGAAGGGGCAGCACGTATTCAACACCTTCTAACGGGGAGACACCCGACTTAAGAAATGTATGAAGAGAACGAGAAATGAAGACTCTACGCAAGATTAGTCGGATGAGAGCTTGACGGGTCAAGCTACAAACCTGTGCATTGTTACCGTGCTGCGACAGAAGAGGTATATCTTCTCCACAGAGCTAAGACCTTCATCGTCGACATAGATCTCCAGAGACGGATCGGGGGTTGGTGATGCAGGCACACCCGTGGCCAGATGTCTGGAATAGGAAACATTTGGATCTAAAGGGGGTGGAGAAGGAGCGGAAGGTCGTGTTTGGGACTGTTGCTGGATCGTCGGGTGATGGTCGGATGGATTGGGACGTAAAGGTTTGGGGGCGATGATAGCAGGCGGCGCAGAGGTGGGTACCGCGGAAGAGAAGGCAGACTCAAGTGAAATACCTAGGCGAGAATTGGAAGGGGGCGGGGTGGCTGAGCTATCAAGTTGAACAGATACTGTGAGAGAAAATAGTCAAGGGGGGAATGGGGAGAGGATAGAGAAACGTACTCATACTAAAAGGGTATAGACCAATATTGACTCATACGGAGTCATGCGAAACGAGTGGAGCGTAGACGAAAGAGACAATTCACACTTCCAACGCGTCCAGCGACAACGCTTGAAGCGTGAGATCTTGACTCCGCCACAGCGGCTCTCGAACATGATGTCATATGAATCTTTCATTCCTTCTTGCTCCCAACCACCACAGTGTTCTCTCCCTTGCGGTGCTCTGTGCTCTCCCTCTCGTCTGCTCAGTAGCTTTCCACCTCGACTTTCCGCCCTCACTTGATGAATAACATACTATTAGTATTTCTTCGAAAATCGCCTCCATGTCGTCATAGTTCATCACCTCAGTCCAGAAACCTTAATGGCGGGCCCTCGGACAGCGCTGTTTCTGCCTATCATTGGGGTCTAACCAATGACCCCGAGTCCTGCTGAATCATCCACTGATGTGCCTGGCGAGTCACACGTCCATCATGTTGAATTCGCTGTTAGTTCACGCAAACGTGACTTCTGACAGATGTCAATTCTCTTGCTATTCAAGCACCCAGAGAGAACCTTCGGCTGCTGCACAATGATGGACCCCAAGCTAATTCTAGGACTCTGCTCTTGCAGACTTCCGTTCAATTACCTCCAACGACACGCCTGCAATTGATGGTATGTACTACAGTGAGTATCGTTTAAATCGTACTACGGCTCGCGTTATGCACCATCGGTTGACTCGGAAAATCTAAGTTTCAACGTTTGAATTTCCTGCTGAGCATCGTAAAGAGCTTTGGTCTTCTCTGCCAACATCCTTCTCGCTTCGTGCAGCTCATGTGAGGTACCCTCGTTTAATTCGGCCACACCTACCGCCGCTAGATAGTGTTTTCAGTAGTAGAAGCCATAACCCAATGTCTGAGCAGTGACATACCTTCACCTGCAAACCGTACCAATCGGAGAAGTATAAGGAGAGCTGCGAGTTCACGCTCGCGACCCTTCAACACCACATCGACCACGAAAGTCATGATAATAACAGAGCCATCGCAAAAGTGCAACACGCTCTGGAAGGGGCTATAGTACCTTGGGCCAAAAGCCCATGTGCATAGGAGGAGTTCGATCACGAATAGAATCGTTATACCCAGCGAGATGTCGGATAACATCTCGAGCCACAGAGGTGTCTCGCCAGCCTCAGGACTGCATGAGTCGGAGAGAAACGAGTAAGACAGGTCAGCCAGTACAATAATACTGTCGATGGATATCTATTCCATCACCCACAAAGCAAGTTAGATGAACACGTTATAGATGGAGGGTGGAAAGGACGCGCCAACCCAATGACTACCATGTGAAATGACTTGGTCTCTAATTTCTCAGCAGTTCGTTGCCGCCAGCCTTTGCGAATTTCCCTCGACGTACCACCGTCCTCAGCGTCGCTCTCAGATTGGAGTAGAGGCTGTTGTTCGGACATGTAGGTACAGCACAGTGGGCGTCTGGGGGCGTCTGGGTTCTTCTAAAAGTGGTAATCGGGGTATTCTGTGTGCACTTACCTACTTAACGGCTATGGAAAATTTGTCCATCCCCTCAGAGAATCCGAGGCACCCATCCATGGCTACTGCTTATGCCCTATTCCATAAGTGTAGACTTGCGAAGAATGACCTATTGTTCTAGTAGATCCATGCACTTAATTGTTCTGCATGCACAACAATAGGGGAAGCTGGTGGTTCCCGTGCGTTTGGGCAATGTGCAGTGTTGATCACAGTCGTATCTCTCTGCTTGTCTCCTCCTCTCCAGCACTGACAGGTGCAGCTGCTGTAATCCATTTATTCTTTGAGCAACGCTACACTAGTTTCAATGCCTCCTTGCTTCGACCGCGTCGTAGTTCTGAGAAGTAGAGGATATGTCCATGGTACGTATGCAGTCGAGCAACCGTCTGCAGCGATTATTGAGTCCACGGAATATCAGTGGCTGTGGTCGTCATAGGTATTCTATGGATTGGAGTACTCTCTGCCTATGCATTTACGAAAGGAGGTTATCCTACTGTCCAAGAATGTGGGGTTACGTTGCTTGAAATTGTGCATATACTGTATACTAAATTAAGCAACCATACGCAGCTGTATCTGTTACCCTTCTGCTTTCCTTCAACGCACTTTCTACGCTGTGTATCCCTATATTGTGCGTGTCTTCTCTTTCCACAACAGTTTTTGTTTATAGACCACCCAGTTCTCTCCTCGACGCCTCAGACTCGGTAGAACGCAGTCGATGGTATAGTCATGTATGGTTCGAACTTACGTCGCTGAGCCTCCTCCTCGTGTCTCATTTTGGTGAGTGTGGCATGTATGGTATCTGTGATTCAGCTCTCGTAATTTATTCTCAATGCAGCTGCTGCTTTACTTTTCGATATACTCAGCCCGTCCTTCCACTGTGCAAATTCCAGTGAGTGAACCACTTAGTCACCCTTGCTACACACTCATTCGGTGGTTTGCAGACCCTGATTCAGAAGGGTGGTGTAAGCTGATCAATGTGTATATTTCTGTCGCAAGCTGGATAACTCCCCTCATATGTGCGTGTTAACCCTCGCCTGGTGTCTGTTCTCTTCCTCAAAAGTTACAGTGTTTTTATTTATATCATACCTCTCATTGGCCTCCTTCCGGACTGCCCCGCGATTCCCTACGCTGTGGCACACTCCGGTTCGCTTTTGCCCCTGGGACGACGCGGACTTGCACGTATCTAAAATTATCCGCACAAAAGCTCTAGATGCTGACCCGCGAGAGATTGAAGAAGCGGCGGGAGGTTCAGTTTCTCAACTTTCTTGCTCCCAGCCGCAGTCTCGAGGGAGATCTCAGACCCTCGTTCCCCCGATAACTCACATGAATCCTCCGCCAAGGCGTACCTCCCAAATTTCACGGCCACTACCTCATCCTCCAGGAGGACGCGTAACAGTGCGACCCCCGCAACCCGGAGTCCGGCGTACCTACTTATCGCCGTTACGAATGGTTTCGCAACCTCCGCCGTCCAGGTCAACTTTCCAACCGCCTTCATCAAGGGCGATGTCCCACCGTCCCTCTTCGCAAACACCCTCGCTCCCGATACCGTTACATCATGACGCAACCCTTCATCCTTCACGGACCGGCATGATACTGTTGCCTATTAATACCGCTGTGTCTGCCCGCGCAGGTGATTCGACTAGCAGCTTCAAGCGAGGGAACGAATTGGAACGATACTGTGATAGTTGGAATCGTAATAGGCGAGGCTCAGCCTCGCACCCAACATGGCGTGCCTAAGCCTCCACATTCATGTTCATGTTATCTCATTCATTTGTCTATTGATGCCAATTCCACGACATGCTGTCAAGATCTGGTTGGTTTAATATCGCATAAATTCCTCAGTCCACTTTGCTGTCTCTTTAAATGCATTGTGGCTTGAAGATTCCGGCAGACTTGACTTATTCCCAACTCTCGCCGGCCCCTTGAATCTTAAAGCTTCGATCGCAAATCACAGCCTTGATGCAGTAGCAGCGATTATCCAGCTCTTGATCGTTTCATGAATGAAGTGCAAAGATTACCTTCACGGTATCATCTCACCTAATCTCGTCTAGGATCTGGTTGTCCGGACTGGCGCCGAGAACCGCATTATGATGGCATCGCATAGCGAGCATTGACACTCAGAGCTCAAACTGTCAACGTTTCAACTTGTATCCCCATTAGTAGTCAAGCCATTTGAACAAATCTTCATTTGTGTCGTGGAGTGCGATGGCGATAGACGTTTGTAGCTTGTGCGAGTTTGCTGCAGGGTCCACTGTCCTAGTGCCCATATTATTATGATAGTGGCACGGCCCCGATGCTCTAACCAGCGCCACTCACCGTCAAAATTTCGGACAAGGAGCTGGCGCGCTGGCATCCTCGAGCCAAGCAGATTATCAGTGGAAAGTACTCAAGTACTCTGAGTACAGTACATATACAGTAAACCTTTTACTGTAATCGCTTTCCAAGGACATACCGTTTTGGCCTTTACACTGCCACGGTCACGCCGTGACCGCCGCCCAGCCAGGGCGTTGTGCATGTCGACGAGCCACCTATTATATTCTACGACTGCCTGCTCCTGGGATTACCCTGGTCACAAGCATTCTTCAAATAAAGTTTCGTGGTTCACGGCGAAGCGAGACCTGGAATGGCTGTATGGGACATTGCTAATGTTCAAGTGAGGGCTCTCTAAGTCTATAATTTTGAAAGTCTCTAACTGGCAGTATGCCAGTCTCAGATTCGTCTTACAGCGTTCCGTCTTGGACAGTTACGGGAAAGACATAAACAGACGTCAAATGTGCACCGTTTAGGCCTTGTTTGGAGTTCACCATTGACAATCCATGTTAGATCACTAAACGCGACGTTGCAACGCTCATTAGCCAAGCCGAAATTCCCTTGGCAAGAAGCAAAGTCGAGAAGCTCGTACGAGATGACAAGCTGAATGGTTTAATCGAACGACTCGAGTTTTACTGCAGTCAATTGTTGGAGAAGGCAGCGGAGCTGGGTGGGCCCATGTAAGTTCATTTGACCCGTCATACTTGGATATCTGATTTATCAGTTGAAGTGACTTTGAGTCTGAATCTCCCCTCCTCGAAGCTGTTTGTAGTGTGATGCTGGTTGCTTCTCGAACTGAGCTGAAAGGTGCAGTACTTGCAGCCAATGAGTTGACCAAGACATGATGGCGATGCACTATAGACGTCACATCTTTGCGTGATATGCTGGTGAAAATGTACGGCCCAGAATTCAACCAGCTAGCGGTGAAAAATCATGCCAATCATGTTCCTGTGCAGGTTAGCGGATCGCTTGCTGGAAACATTGAATCGTTCACATCTCGTGATTGCGATCGTTTACAGGTTATTAATGCACTCGACAAACGACCTCCTCCAGCAACCCAGATGGACGTTTACATGGCCTCCATTTCCAATGAATACAACCTCTCATGGAGACCGCCACTATTGCCTCATCAAAAGTGCGTAGTGCTCACCTATAGTGACCCACGAGGTTAACGCCCATCAGGTCTCATGCTTTGTCCGAGATTTTGGATGAAGGCGCTTTCCCTCACACAATCGATATCCGGGAGCTTCGGCAAATTTGCTCTCGAGGTTGATTTGTTTGCATCTCTCCTATTCCGTCCCAGCTCATATATGAAATCCTAAGGCATACCTTCACAACCCCCATGGTTGCGTCCCCGGGTCTGGAAGTGAGTCCATGACATACAACCAACCTACTTGAACCGTTTTGACCTTGCCTCAAGATTGCTTCTGGGCACGATATCTCAACAGAAAGATTCGTGGGAGGTGGATGCTCACTCCAAGAGACGGTCTTATTATGTTTGCAATATTACGACGTCGCGCTGATTTTTTTCTTACTCATTGTTAACTTTTAATAGGATCTAGCACGTCCTCTCCTCTCCAGATTAAACGCCCTACCACCCCCGTCCACACCACTTAGCCCTCTGGATGCGTCCTTACTCGGTCTGGCCAAAGCCCTATCACATCTTCCACAAGAACTGGATCGAGTTCTAGAACAATCTCCATTATGCCCGTTCGACAGTAATGCTCCAGATGGACTTAGAATTGAGGAAGCAGACGCACTGGATCAACGGCTTAGACTAATCTCTGGCCAGGTAAACGGCACCAGTGGCGTCAGCGGAACGCCTGAGATTCGCCTGGGCCCTGCGGATCCTACATCCCTCCAAATGCCACAAATATCAGTTTCTTCACCTATCCATTCACCAACAGATGATGAGGCCCATAAAACGAATGGAACTGTACTGCATCCGTCAGTTTTGACACGGCGTCATGCCACTTCACTCATGCGTTTATTATATATTCATATGGCTCTGCATCCTTCTGCACCTACACTTTATCTTACCTCGATCCTTATTCCTTTGTACGTGGCCATGCTCCAAGAGGTGGAACCAGCAGAGCTGGCTCATATCGAACCTGACGCCTTTTGGCTTTTCACTGAACTTTGTGGAGAAGTGGGTGAATTGGCTGAAAATGAAGGAACTCAGACATGGGTAGCAAAGTTTGGCCAACGGTTAGCTTGGGCTGATCCTGAGCTACATGGGGATCTGGTGAGCAGGTCCGCGTTGCAACGAAAAGATACTTAGCAAAGCGCCGAATATAGTGTCGTAAAGGACTAGATCCAACACTACCTCATTATTCATAGTGAGTGTGCTTTGCTCCCCTACTTCCTCTGCGCTCATCATGGTTTGAAAGTCGTTGGCTAGTGCCGTTGTTGACGCGGACGTTACGGTTTCCCTCGGTCCTCACGATCTGGGATGCTATGTTTTCTCAGCCCTCACGAACAAGCGACCACAATGCCAAGCTGGAGTTCCTTGTGGACATATGTGCAAGTATGTTAATCAACGCTCGCGTGAAACTAATTCGGTTTGTTGAATGAGTTCCTCTTTCTAAGCAACGTACTAACTTGAAGAACCTCAGTTTAGGAAGACCAGCCGTTAGATCACCCGGCTTATGGGGTGATGTCGATGTAACTATCGCCGCTCCTTCCCATACACCGGTCGAGTTCGAGGAAGGGTTCACTCACGGGATGGCCTTATTACAAGCCTATCCGATAGACGAACTAGGCGGACCGGAGAGGATTATTGACACCGCTATAGGTCTGGATAACCAGCGGAAGCTTGCGGACAGGAAAGGTGGCGCAGGTTTTAACCTAGGCGAAAGACTTCGAGGAACAGTCTGGTCAACTCTCATGACACGAGCTACACCTGTTGAACCTTCAATCCCTGAATCAAACAATGAGTCTGATAGCACCCCTTCTCCGGAATGGCCAGATTCTGGCGCAGAGGACGAAGGCGATGCCACTGGGAAACCAAATGCACTGCTAAGCAAGCTTGGAAACACCGTCTGGCGCGGTCTCACGAATCAAAGCTCGATGGACGCTCCGGCATCTCCGTTACCGCCTGCTGAACTTTCCTCACCTATCAGCCATCCTGCTGGAACACCATTACCAAACCCTACGGATGCCGGAGGAATAGGAAGCAGACTTGGAAACTCTATCTGGCGCGGGCTGACTAATCAGAGCGCAATGGATGCGCCGCCGTCTCCAACGGAGTCACCTGTGCCATCTCCGCCCGGGCCTGAAAGCGACGCGCCTGTATCACCGAGTGCATCCTCTGCGCTTTGGGGCTATACGGGCAAGCTCAAGGATTCAGATGCTGCTGCTTCACTGTCAAAAACCAGTACGAATTGGAGCGCGCGAGCATCGACATTATGGAGAAGAAGCAACCCTCTAGTACCGTTAGCTCACCCGAATATGCAACATACCATTCTCGAGCTGGGTCGCTTGGCATGCCGGGAAAGAGCTGGGCTGATATTTTCCCGAAGCGGGGCTCGCTTCCCGCTCATTATGACACCGAATATTCTCCACCCCAAGGCCCAACTTTAGAGAAAGCAGATATTATTCACCCCAGGAACGCACCGCTCCAGCGAGTCCATCTAAACCAGTGCTAGGATCGCCATCCCCGCTATTGGCGAAAAGCAAGTCAGCGTTGGCGTCTCTCACGGGTAATATCTCGACTGCATCTTCAAAATCAGCCCCGCGGCCGCTACTGTTGAGCTCGTCTTCCCTGATCACACCCTCCAATCCGCGTCTCCCGAGTCGATCGCTTGCGTCAGTGACGGCTTCTCATCAAGCCCAAGATACCATCTCGCCTGCCCGTTCCACATCCACTTCTTTATCTGTCTTGCGGAGCAGCGTCCATTCTGACCGTGATTCCGAGCCAAGTAATGGCCGATTTGTGCCTCTCCGCAGAAGTGTATCGCCCCGTCCCCCACATTCTTCCCACTCCGGCGTGGCCCGGTCAGACAGAGAGAGTTCGACTCAGCCATTAAAGCCAGCAACTGAATCAGAGCCCTTGCGTGCTCCATTCAGGACCCATCTTCGCCATGAGCGCCGGAGAAGCAGCGAAGATAGCGCAAGACGTGAACTACCGGATTCGCCTTCCACAATCCCTTCCAGTCCACCGCCAAAGACCCCGACAACTGTCGGCACCAACGAGCGCGTGAGTGGCGGGCTGGAGGGACAGCATAGTTCTATAGAACTAAATTTGCCAGGCATGGTGCAGACTCCTCGAATTGACAAGCACGTAGGACGCAAAAAGTCATGGAACACAGCATCTGGACCATCCGTTACGCCTCGCAAAGCAACGTCTGATTCTTCGACCTCACAAGATACTGCCCCTCAGTTCGTAGTAAACGTTATGGGCCGCGTCCCACACACTTGCGGCTGAAGAAGTCGGATACAGATTTCGGTCGATCCTCCCAAGCCACAATCGTTGAATCGAGAAATAGTGTGGATGTGACCTCCCTTGTCCCAGAAGGCCAATCAGACGTAACGGCCAATACGCCGCGAGCCACGGAGTTTTCTTCTCCGGGATCGCCAGAGCGTCCGACACGTATTCGAAAAAATTCTCGCTCACCTCGCCCTGCCCTTAGGAAAATTGAGTTGCCGACCACAGGGAGTTTTTCAAGTGATGGGGACGACGAAGGATATGATGATTTTCTTTCTGCGTACGAGAGTGAAGACGGCCCCCGCACTGCAGCGATCTGATACTTATAGATATTGTTCGGTCAATCAATCTAATTGTGCCGCTGTTGCTCAACTAAATACTAGTAAGGGTACATTTCTACAATGCACCTGTGCTTTGCATGGGGTTAGTTACATAAGGTTAACACCGTACATTGGTAGTTAACTAGGTGGGTACCCGCGCTTTGCGCGGGGGTGTAGGTCAAGCGCCTTGGTAAGGTCAAATGCATCAGTAAGGTCAAGTGAATCAGTAAGGTCAAGTGCATTGGGGTAAATAGGATCATGCAAAATATATCCCTGTTCATATAGTATCATGAATCATGTATGCACCCAAGGAACAGCCGAACATGCAGAGCTCTCTCTCGACCTCTGGGCTGGCCCTCCCAGCGACTCTAGACATGAAAGTGGTAATGGTCTTGACTGAATCATCAGAGATTATAAGATTGCGCCTATTGTCATAATCCACAGGTTTCAAAGCTTGTGCATTGTGAAATAGATCCAATAGTGATCTTGGGGATCCTGAATTTTGACAATGTGGTTATATGGATATGCCAGCTGATCCTCCAATGACGACACTCTCACAGAACCAGAAACAATACCAAAATCAGAAATGGGGGAAGACCCAAAGTGCAGTTGGATAGCATGTCCTCACACATAACGTGTCCTCACAGGTAGCGTGTCCTCACAGGTAGCATGTCCCCACTGTTACGTATCGAGATTTCCACTAAGTCGGAACTGGAAAGGACAGCGGCTTCAACTTATAGGTTGCGCCCCCAATGAACTATCGTCCTAGGTATTTCGGAAATGAGTCGGAAGTTGGAAAGTACTGAGCCAAAGGTTTGGTCGGAACTTGAGGCGGAACTGAGGCGGAAAGCGGAAGACGGAGAGACTGAGATCTTGCTAGACTCGCTGTGCTAAGAACAGGAGATGGAGCGAAGGAAATCAAGTATCGAAGGTGATTATCTGATTGCAGAATAACAGACATACATGAGGGGGTTTTATACAAAGCGCAGAGCATCAAGTAATGGTGTTGTACTAAGCAAATTCCGGAGGAAGCGGAAGTCGAGTACAATGTGTGGGAACTAACTAATTGGGAACAATGGGACTACAAGGGGGGTTCAGGGTAAGGTAGAACAATGGCAAAGAACAAGGGGTCGGGAAAACAGATCTGACAACGAACTACAAGGGTGACCAGATATATGGTTTTGATGGATGGCGAGGTGGGTCCGGTGGGTCCGAGTAATAGAGTCAAAGAACAAGGGAAATGTACAAGGGGCGGAATGTCGGAAATGTCGGAGGGGCGGAACGTTGTGCGGAACTATTGGAGGGGCGGAAGGAGTGGCGGAACTGAGGGTCGGAAGTCGGAAATGAACGGTCGTAACAGTATCTCCCTTCTAAGGTCGAGCCCCGCGAGACCACAAGTCGGAATCACGTGACTTGTGAACAAACGCGTCGGAGTTTGAAATATAGGCGGGAAACAAGACGCGTCTTCCGTTTACTCCATCATGAGCTCTTCAGTCGATTTCTCTAAAATGTCCAGTGCCGAGATGAAGCAGTACTTTGCTGATATTCTTGCGCAGAAGGAACTGGCCGAGAAGCGGGAGGCCGAGGAAACCGCGCGGAAAGAGAGGGAGTGGCTGGAGGAGGCGCGCAAGGAACTGGAGCGTCGGGAGCAGGAACGGAAGGAGAAGGAGGAGCGTGACCGTAAGCGTCGCGAGGAGGAGTCGCGCGCCCGTGAAGAACAACGGAAACGGGATGCGGCCGAAAAGGCTGCGGAAGAAAAGGCCGTGGCGGAAAAGGCAGGGAAGTTCCGGGTGAGTCGGAAATGTCGTGGGGAGGTTCCGGTGCTCACAGAGAACTGCCAGAGAGTTGCCGATTCCGAGGGGGAGTCGGAAGCGGAAAGCACGCCGACTCCAGAGGGCAAGGGGAAGCAAAAAGAAAGTGCTCCCATGCCGAACGTAGTTGAGGAGCGGAAACGGAGGGCGGACGAGTTCCAGCAGGCTCGGAAAGAGAAGCTGGCTCGGATACTGGAGTTGCGAGAGCTGGGGCCGGAAAATCCTGCGACCCGGAAAAGGAAGACCAGGGACGGTGAGGAGGAGAAGGCTCCTTGCGATACGTGCGAGGTCAAGGGCCTGGAGTGCGTGTGGTCGGAAAATCCGCGGGAGACGGCCTGCGAACGGTGCCGGGACAAGAAGTGCCGTTGCGTGGTGGATGGGTGTGCCGCGAGGGTGGAGCGGAAACGGCGCAGGGTTGAGACCGAGGGGCCTGAAACCCCCAAGTCAAAACCGGGACCAAGCGGGAAAAGGCGGAGGGGTTTCCGGTGACCGGAACATCGGAGACAGCGGTGCTGAACCGCTTCAGCATGGCATCTCCGCTGCTAGACATCGCGGAGTCGCTGAGGGGGATCCGGAAAACCCAACGCGGGATCCGGAAACTGCTGACGGATATGGCGGTGGTTCAGGAACAGCAGTTGCTGTCGTTCCAGAACCAGATGACCGTCATGTCGGCGGTCCTGGAGCAGTTCAAGCGCGAGTACCGGTGGCGGAACGAGATGGTCCGGGAAAGGATGGAACCACGGGTGCAGGAGGAGAACGAGGCGGAAACGAGGGAACGGTAGACACGGAGTTGGTGGTCGTCGAGGTAGGAGGGTCGGAAAAGGATCCGGAAGCGGAAAGGGAGGTCGAGGCGGAGACCATGAGGGAGGAGTAGGGTGTCGAGGTGACTTGTAGTATTTTTCTTGAAGTGTCGGAAATTAGCATATCGGAATAATAATCGGATTTCTTTTGAATTATGACTTGAGAAATGTAAGCAAGCCGTGGTGTCGGAATGAGGTCGGAATTGACTAGGGCGCGGAAATGGGGCCAGGCTTGTCAGGATATGACTTGTGGAATCAGAGACGAGGTCAGAGGCGTGGTCAAGTTCCGTGGCGGAAATCCACGAGGTCTCTTCGTCGGTGTTTTCATAGCCTGCCCACTTGACTAGGTACTGGAGTTGGCAGCGGTATCGTCTGTCGAGCTTGGAGTTGAGAATTTCCGAAATCTCATATTCCGGTTCTCCGTCGATGACGACTGGCGGAGGCGGAGGTTGTTCTCGATTCGGAATTGTATTCGGAACTGCTGGCTCAAGCATAGAGACATGGAATACCGGATGTACTGCGCGCATATTGTCAGGAAGTCTGAGGGTGAAAGAACGACTGCCGGCCTTAGCGATGATCTCGTAAGGACCGAGGTATTTCTCAGAGAGCTTCTTCGAGGGGCGAGTGGTGCGGAAGTTTTCGCTTTGACGAAGGCTTTGTCGCCTATCTCGAATGCCGGTTGCGGAAGGCGTTTCCGATCGGCGGAAGTTTGGTATCTCTTCTGGGCAGCTGTAATGTTCTCTCGGAGGTGCTGGTGAAGGTCGTCAAGTTCCACAACGAAATCTCGGGCTCTTGCAGAGGCGAGGTCGCGTTCAGGGTGGATGGCGAGATTCGGGTGGTAGCCCTTGTTGGCGTAGAAGGGTGAAATTCCGGTGGGTAGCGGAAGGCGCATTGTTGTAGGCAAATTCCGCGAGTGGAAGAAGGTCGGACCAATTGCTATGTTGGTAGTTGCAATAGACGCGGAGATACTGCTCAAGGGTCTGGTTAGTACGTTCCGTCTGTCCGTCTCCTTCGGGGTGATAACCGGAGGTGAAGTGGAGTTTCATGTCGAGAGCCTTGCCGAGTGTGCGGAAAAAGGAGGACACAAATTCGGATCCACGGTCGGAAGTGACATGGAAGGTATTCCGTGCTTGGAAAAGACGTGGAGCACAAAGAGCTGTGCGAGCTGGGCGGAAGTTATGGTGTCGTAGGTCGGAATAAAGATGGACTGCTTTGTGAGGCGGTCTACGATCACTAGAATGGTATCATAGCCGGATGACTTAGGAAGTTTCTCAATGAAATCCATGGATATTGAATTCCACGGTTGTTCCGGGATCGGAAGTTGCTTCAGGAGGCCGTAGGGTTTGTGACGTTGAGGCTTGGCTCGCATACAGGTGGTGCATGACTTGCAGTAGTCTTGGACCATTGTGCAGAGGAGAGGGCCAAGTATAGGTACGTCGGATTATGTCGAGGGTCTTGTTCTGGCCTTGGTGTCCTGAGAGCGGATGATCGTGGCTTTGCTGGAGCACGCGAAGTCGTAGATCGTTGGTGTCCGGAACGTAAATCCGGGACTTGTACCGGAGAAATCCGTCGGAATCGAGGGACCATCCAGGACTGGTGGGGTCATCGAGGTGGGTGCGGAGGTGGGGTCGGAACGGAGTGCGGAACGGATGTCGGAATGGAGAGACTCGGTGTCCATAATAATTGAGGCGCGGAGTAGCGGAAACTGCAATGCTGTGGCACGCAGGGACGATGCCAGTTGCTCAGTGGAGAATACTGGGCGGAAATTGTGCGGATTAACGCTGGCATAGTCGCTACTTCCCTCTTTTGGGTAGACGTCCCAACGTCTAGTGAGCGCGTCGGGTTTTGCTCCGAGCTTTCCGGGGCGGAAACGGATCACCATGTTGAACTGTGAGAGGTATTCAGACCAGCGGACTTGACGGCGAGTCAAAATCTTAGTGGTTGCAAAATACTCAAGGTTCTTATGATCCGTTACAACGTCGATCGGATAAGTTGGACCTTCGAGGTAATGTCTCCAGATTTTGAAGGCTTCGAAAATCGCAAGTAGTTCCTTATCGTGGACGTCGTAGTTGAGTTCCGGGGCGGAAAAGGTGCGGGAATGAAAGGCGATCGGATGAATTTCTCCGTCGTCGGGTGAAATGATGGAAAG
>WHVA01000429.1:0-99735 GCA_015179125.1 Gautieria morchelliformis
CGAAGCGTTCAACGTTTCGAAGGAACCATTCCTGGGCTTCGCCGGGAGGCGCAGTGCCCCATAGCCGACCTGCGTGTCAATGCTGGTTGCCCTAGGAGGCAATTATTTTTAGCCATTGTAGGATGGCTGCCACGAAGACTTCAACTCTTCGAGGTCCGATCCCCCTGCATATGGCTCGGGGTGGGCCAATTTTTACGCCGGCCTTCGCTAGCACAGACTCCTCCGGGTCTGTGTCCGCGGCGTCTGCCAACGCCACGCGGATCATCCATGTGATCCCGTCGTATGGCTCCATTGGTACGATGTCGGCCTGGTCAGGGATTCCCTGGCCTTCCGTTGGGGCCATGGCTCGCTCACGCGGTTGTGACACGGCGTGGGGCAGGCTGTTATATGCCCTGGGCCCGGATCGGGCTCGGGATCGGGAGCATTTGTGCTCTCGGTTCGGGGGCATTTTGTGCCTGGTGTCCCCGGTCAGTCCCGCGTTGCGGATCCGTAGCCTGCTGTTGTAGGCAGTGCGCGCTTGCCGTGCGTCCTGTACGGCTTGCGTGAGCTGCTCATCGGGCAGCTGAGCGGTGTGGCTGTGGGCCACCGTCTCTTCAGCGTTCTTTGCTAGTAGCTTGAGTGCCCGTGTGTGGCGGCGCGCAGCTGCGGCTTCTTTACGCTGCCAGTGTGCGACTTCGAGCTCTAAGCTCTCGGTCGTCGTTTCAGAGTCAGGCTCTGAGGCGACCTGATCCCTAACGATCTGTTGGATCTTTTTACGGCTGTCCGTTGGGGCAGCCGGTTGCTCCTGAGGTTCGTTCCCGAACCTTACGTCCTGTTCGACCGGGATGGCTGGCGGCGGCATTCGCTGTTTGTCTCGCTCCTTTTGGCGCGCGTCACGACTGCGTTCGTTAGCTGCGGACTGTCGCGAGCTCGGACGAGTTGCGTCACGTTCCCCGCGTGGGCGGAGTGCTTTCTGGACGTCCTCCAGCGTGGCTGCGTCTTGCAGCCTGACCTCCTCCACCTGGTGGAGTTCCTTGCCGATTGCCATTAGGGCGGCGGCGGCGTTGTCAAGCTGCGATGCCAGCTGATCGTGCTTGTGGCGTGTCAGCGTACTTGGTGCAGCGCAGCCTGCACCTGTTTGTTCAGGGCCTCTGCCTTCTCGTGGTCGATGGCGTGAGCCCTCGAGTCTTGCGACTGGAGCTTGAGTATTCCGAGTCCTGACCATCGTCTGGGGCTCGTTTTTTTGCCGTCATCCCCTTCAGGGACGATCGTCGTCACTCTACTTCGTGAGCGTCGGTTTGAGTCATGGCTTTGTGCCGTCTTGACGTTGTTGCTCTACCGTCTGATGATGGCGAGACTTCTCTGCCCTTTCCTTTGTCCTCGGGCAGAGGGAGATGGGGGGGCGGTGCCGGCTCATCACTCGGCGTCGTCTCTTCTTCGCCACGCTCGACGAGACGTGGTCGGGGTTTTCCTCGTTCTCTACTGAGGGGACGAGGGCGGTGAGATCTATGATCTCTCCGTCTTCTATCGTCCTGGTCTCTTGGTCCAGGATAGTGTCAACCATCGTGTCACTGGGCTGCGCCTGGGGTGTGGACCTCGAGCTCGTCACTCATGTCCGTCTTCGACTGCGTGGAATCATCATGCTCGCAGCCGACAGTAGAGGGTCTACTGGAGGGTCTCAACAATGTTTAGTCGTCGATGCAGCGATCTTTTTCAAGATTGCTTCGAATCCACTATCAGTTGGTCATGTGGCGATCAACCGCAGGATAGTTCAAAAAGGTGTAAAGATATCTATCTTAAGCCTCAGGTCACAAGAGCACGACAGAACCTGACCGATGTGTGGTATTCTGATGCTACGTAGTGACAGTGTAAGGGTAAGATGCGATGGGGACCGCTGGCTGGTTCCCACGCATAAACTATACAGTGGGTCCCTAAGGGGCCCACTGGGATTATGTAATAACTAATGTACATGTAGATACACGGGTTATTTACATTCACCCACAGCTGCCGACCCGCCTCCAGTCCCCATCCCCCCCTGTTCTTGTCCCTTCTCCCCCTCCTCCTCCCCCTCCTCCTCCTCCTCCTCCCTCCAACCCACCTGTCCTCCCCCTACCCATCCCCAATCCTCCCATCATGTACCTGTGAAATGCTGACCAAATTGCTCTCATACAGGCTCGCCTGCCCAGATCGACCGACCACATGCCCAACAGAGTCCTTGTTGGAGCCAATAACAGTATGCCAATCAGCCCATCCCACATGCTCTCCTGACAGCCCAGCGCACCTGCCCTCTCGCCCTGCCCTACCCCACTTGCCCTCCCGCACGCTCCCCTCCATGCCTGCCCCGCTCGCCTGCTCACCAGACAGCCCGTCCGCGCACGCACATGATGACCATCCCAGTTTTCCACTTTAATTTTATGGTCTCTTTCATATATAGCCAGAGCTCTGAAGGTCTTTTTCACTCGTGTTCTGGGTTGTGCCCACACACATTACTTTTAGTCTCCTAATTACACTACAGCAGATAATTTCCAAGGGATGTTAGTCTGGCCTAGGACCTCCCAGCCTTAGGGCTCATGTTTCGGTTTTCCTGATCACGGTCACTCGCTAGCTACACTGTTTGTAATATCCTACATGAGCACGCGACTCACTGGATAATAATGGATAAATTAAAAATTTAAAAATAAAAATAAAAAATAAAAAATAAAAAATAAAAAATAAAAAATAAAAAATAAAAAATAAAAAAAAGATCATATATCTTATCGTATATCTTACAGGTCGGCAGCCAGAGTCACAGCCCAAGTCCAGCGCACTCCTAATGACAATGACAGCAAGGCAGTGTCATACTTTGGCACCTGGCACCATTGGCAGATGGGTTCCAGGGACCTGCAGAGTGTTCTAGAAAACAAAGATAACAAGTGGGATTCGTGGGGTAGGGTGTATGATAGGGAGCTCACAGGTGTGGGCATGGATGCTGTGGACCTACCACTGGAAGATGGGAAGCTAGATTGGGTGGATGTGGCAAGGGGGAGGCTGGGCATTGGTTCTGGTGGGGGCTTCCATGAGCAGAGGAAGAACTCATGTAGCAGGACTTATAGCTGTTCCTTCGACTTGCTGGGGGTAAGTTGTACACCTACCTTTCTTATCAACACTTCTTTTCCTGATTGGTCTTCTGGGTCAAGCCATGTACTCTGTAGCCTTCGATTATCTATGTTTGTCATGTTTTCATATTTTTTTTCTTTCCTATGTGCAAGTCTTTGGCATGAAATCATCAAAGCTTTAATGCTCATAAAAAAAAAACTTCATGGTGCACGCACTCAGTGCATAGCTGCATCACATCGTTAACATACCATGATTAGGCCTTGTATCTTCATTTACCATGCTATAATATATCCGTCAACCATAATACGGATGGTACAGTATCCATACCATACCATCAGAGGGGAGAGGTATTGATTGTACAGACAGTATAGGGTCTACCGTATGCATCAACCTGCCATATATTATATGGCTGTAGCTGTAATATAGACAGTGTGCATCCCTAATTTTGAACACCCTGTCAGACATGAGCATGCAAGACCCAAGCCTAATGCGCATGAATATCAGCAGCATTTGGCCTGGGTGGAGCCGGCATCACGTTAAATGATCTGAGACCATGACATACCTGATCATGATGGACACTAGGATATCCCAGTCCCATGAATAGAGTTCGGTATGTATATACTCCACACGAGCGCTGTACAGTCTTGCTTTGCATGCATACACTGTCTGTGTCTGTCTTCAAGACACCCATGTGCCAAGCACCATACAGTAACCATCCATGGATGTGCCAAAGTAAAGTTCCTACACCCACCATGTGTCCTTGTTGACCCTCATGGTTTATCTTCACTCTTCAAGTCATGGTACAGCTGCACTTGACACCATCATCACGCAGTATGCCACCTGCCACCATAGCATGTACTTCGAACCCCTCACTGAACTCATGGCTTGGAGTCACAATGCATGATACACGATGCCAGTGTTCTGCAAAGCCCAGCTTCTGCCTTGGCTAAGCCAGAGCTGAGCTGCCAGAAGCCAGGCCAGAACTGTCCTGAGGCCAGGAGCTGAGACTGAAGATGATATTAGAGTATATAGAATACAACTAGCTCCCTCAAGCGATGTTGCTCACTCATGAGCCCCAACAAAAGCCAGGCCAAGCCTGAGCCAAGCCTGAGCTGGCTCTCAGGGCCCAGCCCTAAATTATGTGAGCCCAAGCCCCTGTGAGCCAAGCCAAAGCCATGGCTTTTGAGCCGAGCCAGGCCATGCATAACACTACACAATGCACAACCTGTGGTGCCAGTCCTGGTCTGAAAAGAGCAGAGCATGCCAAGCACTGGCGTGCATCCACCAGGGAGTACTGGTGCCATGCACTGAAGGCATATAAAAATTTTCTGGTCTGAAAAACTGTTCAAAAAACTGTAAAGATATTCCAAACTTTTTTAGTGTTTTTAATGTAAAAAAACTATAACAAAATTTTGTGTTTTTGTTAGAATTTGTTGAGCAAGAAAATTGTAAAAAAATTTAAAGTTTTTTGCAGGGTTTTTTATGTCTTTTTATAAGTTTCTTTGTGAAAACACAAAAAGAAACCCATAAAAAACCCTGAAAAAACTTTGAATTTTTTTACAGTTTTCTTGCTCAACAAATTCTAATAAAAACACAAAATTTTATTATAGTTTTCTTCACATAAAAAACACTAAAAATATTTGGAAAATCTTTACAGTTTTTTCAACAGTTTTTCAGACAAGAAAATTTTTATATGCCTGCAGTGATGTGTGGCTCCATTCCAACATTTGCCTTGGGATTGGGTTTTCCCACTGTTGCATCCATCCTCCATCCACTGGGATCTGGAATTCCAGATGCATTATGAATGCCAGTTCCCATGCATCATCACTGACAGTGCGCATTGCATATGATTGCACAACAGTTTCCAATTACATGCATCAAGTCTGCAACAAATACAGCACTGTGTCTTTTCATAAATCAGCATCCCATCAGCAAAAAAAAAAACAGAGTTATGGATAGCATTATATAGCTTACATAGCAGCCATAGCACAGTAAACTCATGGCAATTATGTGGTGTCCCATAGCTGCCCACGACAGTTCAGTGGCATGCCATAGTGCTGTATAGCACCATAGCTCCTTGGCAGGCCTTTTCATAGCGCTGGATGGGAGTGGCTCCATAGCGCTCTCAAGGCCTATGGAGCTGTATCTGAGGCAGGTTGGGGGATATGGAATACTAGGAACCCTCACTGTGTCCTATCTTCCTCTTCTAGTGCCAGGGTGTGTTACAGAAGAACAAGTAGTATCTTATGTCACAGTATTATTTTGAAAATGGAATAAACAGTGTTTGGTAGTAAACTTGTATAATCTCTTATTCCAACATCTCCTCATGCCCTCTGGAAGTGGCCTCTCCCATGGCAGCATCATTGTAGTGGGATCATAAGGGGCTGCAGTGTGGGCCTTGAGCGTGGGCTGTGTTGTTGCCTCCACCATCTTCTCTCTCTTCCTCTTTGCTCTCTCCCCTGTTCTATTCTCCCTTCCCTCATGCTTCCTTGTTCCCCTCTCACTCTCATTCTCATTCTCCCCCATCCCCCTTTCCCTTGGCACCTTCTCACTCATCTCGTGAGTCTGCATTGTGGCACTTTTCATCTCCACCATGGGCTTGCAATGTTGTGATAAACGCAATTATCTTACTCAAATCATTTATATATAAAAAGAAACTAATAGAAAAACAAAAGAAAAACAAAAGAAAAATCAAAAGAAACACAAACTACATTCACGATAGACGTCGGCACAGACGACGATCACACGAATTTTACGACACGCTATATTACCCATAGATCGGGTAATATACAGGAGTTCGAGCGTCGGCCACGTGCGGTCGATCAGGGACGGCGCGCCTATCGGGTGATGGTATCAGCCATGACGTCGACAGGCACCAGGCCATAGGTACCGAGGGGTACGGGCACCAAACGCCGCAGAGAATAGTAGACTGCGCAGGGGTACAGGGTGTTGTGGAGTGACCTGAGAAAGTCATCTGCAACACATATACTCAATCAGCTGCCACACAAGAGAGGCACAGAGACAGCGGCCCCATCTCCAAGCCCAGCATATATGCTGGGCAGAGTAAAATCAAATCCATTTTCTATTTGAATCCCATGACACGTCTGACTGATTACTATCCTAACAACATGTAGACAGGGGCTTTGTATACTAGGTATAGATCTCTATTTCAAAGCCCAGACAATCCTGACACTATCCCCATCACCCCATGACTTTATGACTATAAATTAGTCACCCCTTAGCTACAAAGTAGTTTTTCGACCCATCCATCCAATATCTTGAACACTAGTAGTTACTATCAACATAGTATAAATAGCTAGTACAAATGTATGAACAAAATTATCCAGAATCGATTTTTCTGCCTCCTGAAATTGCTGTAATCTTGTTTGATAGTTACAGAGCTCAGTTCTTAACAGTTTATTCCAAATCTTCGTTGAGAGTCTACTATCACTGTTTACTCTATACTACCTTAAAAGCAAACGCTTTTGATTTGACTATCCCTTGGATCGACACTGTTCTTCTGTCGACACGGTCACGTGACCCTCATTCATCAGTGTTGCACGCGCCCCGAAGGGCTTAGTCAGCACACAGAGGGGAGGCGAACATAGTGGTTTCAACCACTAAGCAACAGATTTCATTTGATAAAAAGGCACTAATTAATATTTTAATCTAAAATGCAAGTCGATGTGTCAGTTATGGTGATAAGGGTGACAATGGCATGCATGGCTGCGTGGAGTCACACGTGTGGGTCTGGCAGCCCAGGGCGGCTGTCTCAGTCAGAGTCATGGCCATGCATGTGGTCTCCATTGTGGTCTGGGTCTGCACAGTCAGGGTCAAGGGGCCATGACACTGCGTGATCGTGGCCTTTTCTTGTGTCCACCTCTCTCTCCCCTCCCTCTCCCTGGTCCCGCTCTCTCTTGTCTCATGGGTCTGCAGCACAGCATCATTCATCTCCACCTCCATCTTGCAGGTGGTTGTGCGGGTCCCAGGGTCGCTCTTCTGTGTCCTCATGTCCATATGTGTGGCTTCTAGTTTCTGCAGTCAAGGTCATGGGTTGCGATGCGTGCATTAGGTGAGTGCCATGGAGGCGCAAACTTGTGTCAGAAGTGGAGTGGGCATCCCTGGCTTCAATCAGGGGCACGAAGTATATAAGTAATGTGCTGGCAGTGGAGGTCATTAGCTTTTCCTCTTTGGATCTTCGTCTACCAGGTGAGTTGTATGTCACATAGATAGCCCTTATTCATATCTTTGGATCCTCCTCTACCAGACCATGTGACTTCTGCTGTCTAGGGAGTTGCCCTTACAACAAGTATGTAGGGCCAGTGCATCCTATTAGCTGAAGCCAAGTCCCCTCAGTCCTGAGCTTAGGACCAAGCTTACTCAGCCTTGGACTCAGGGTTCGCACCTTGACAGAGTTGGTGTCTGAGTTAGGGGCATGAGACAACTCATATTCCACCTTCAATTCCACAAGCAATGGGTGAGAACCAGAATGACACCTTCATATGAAGTGATCGGTCCTCTGCTGCTCCTGCCATTCCTTCTACACCTTTGACCAGCACATGTGGCATTTGGCCAGGCACCAACTTGTCAACATCTTCTGGGTCTGCTAGTTGAGCTCCAGGTTGTGCTCCTGGAGCCAGGTTCATGAGCTACCTATAGCCAAGGCCAGTTCTCTCTCTGTCTCTATGTGCCAGATAATTACAATGCTTATCAGATGATTGGTGCCCAGATGAAGTATCAGTCTGAGCGCCGTATTCGACTCAGCTCCAATTCACAATAAATCCGAATAAGATTCATCGGCAAATTACCCATCCTTATCACCATGACTGCCCTGATCTCGCTGGGGCCTCCCACCTTCGCTCAATAAAACGAAGAATGGGATATGACACTGCCGTAAAGCTCATCGACAACTCGAACCCAATATCGCCACCAAATGCCGGGTCTCCAACTGTGTACTCTGTCAGCTGGTATAACGGCTATGTGAAGAACAATGGCTGACTTTTCTTCCCAATGACACCAATATACCACAGGGTCGCCATGCCTATTAAAAGAGTCATTAATATTGAAAATTGTGAACAGGTGTCGTACCGAGAACGGCACCCATGACCCCGATGCACAGAGAAATCGCTGCAGCAATACCGAGCGGCAGTCGGCTGGGGTTAAGGTAGTCGCCAACATTATAATTCGACCATTGGCCCTTTCGGAAAATGAAATGCTCTTCAATTAAAATGGTGCAATAAATGGCAAGCCAGTACTGTATAAAGCATAGTGAAGTTGGGATACTTGAGGAAGAAATCGGCCCCTTACTGAGAGGATGACGAGCAGGGTATCGAGCCAGGTCTCAAAGTGACTTGCGCCAACGATGGCAAGAATGATATAGACAACAGTTCCGGCGAGCACGAGGAACACGCGCTTCACGAATACTATTAGACCAGGATGTAAAAGGACGGGATGTGACTTACGGGAATAGCTTGAGCATACTTTCCGAGCACTTGGAATGTCAATGCAAAACTGAACACCCTGGAATAAATATAGAAACGCGACCAGGACTTAATACTTGCCTATACATGGGGGGGATATCTAAAAAGTTACATTGGCGCCAATAACCAATAATTAATGGACTTATACGAAGCAAGATAACTCACTGTTCGCGACAATGCTCAACGCCAGCTATAATCATTTCAGTTGACTATTTCAGCAGGGGTATGTATCCCACTCACGATCACAAGGCAAAACTTCCCAAAACCACCTGTCGGAGAAAGCGCCGCTCCCAGGAGGCCCCCAGTTCCGCCGCTTGAAAAAGCAGCTTGCCAGTCCGTGACGGTAGCCATTCCGGCGCCAAGACTTTCAATGAGAATCAGAGGGGTATTTAATCCTGAGTGAATATAAGTGAAGGCAGAGTGAACATGCTTCGATCGAAGCAATTTACCGATGTAGTTAAGCAGAAAGATCTTAGTCGAAGATGCAGTTTCTTCCATGCGTACGGTATAATCTAAAACCTGTATACCACATTCTTCAACAGATAGGATGGGATCCGCTCACCAGCAGCAAGACTACTCCAACCGATTCCAGAGCCAAAAACGGCGGCTCCGAAGCTAAGTACACCACCGGTGGCATCTACAGGACTCGTCATGCTCCCTAACTCCATGTGTTTCACACTCAGGCCCAGTACGATGAAGAAAATAATCGCCACAGGGATCCACGAATACCGTTCATACGTATGGACGACTTTGTACCCGAAGAAAGGCGCCACGAAAGTGAGCACGGCAATAATTACGATGGCCGCAGCAAGTGGAATTTGGTGCGTGGTGGAAACGGCCTGAAGAGCTTGTGCTCCAACGATGCCTACCACGCGGTAAGTGGCGGTATAGCATCCGCTAAAATGGAGTGCATACTATTGATGGTCGACCAGCCTATACATGATATGACATTCAATACTACAGGGAACCAAGCGACTGCAACCATACGGCATGGCTTAGCAGTTGTGTGGACTATAAAGGAGTTGACGCACCATAGTACCCAAAACTGAACCGTGTGATGGTCATCTGCCTGAGCCCAAGCTTAGGACCAAAGGTCGAAAAGAAAGCGACAGGCAACTATAACATGGCGCGCAGTTCAAAGAGGGCACATTTTGAAGGGCAGGAATATAGTACTGTGGAAAGAAGGTTGAAGAACACAATTGTGAGAATTGAGATCTTGCCGGTCAAGGCGAAGGTCGATGGCCCCAGCGTTCCGAAGGCCAGGGTGGAAATCTGATGGGCAGTACTTGTCATCAACACAACCAGTGTTATGTAGTACGTACGGTGCAGTTTGCTGCGAGCCACATCCACAAGTTGTCCATCCAATCCCGAGAGGTAACGGGCGTCCTTTCATGAGGCTGCACGCGCTCTATCCCGCGCACTTCAACACCAAATCTGTCAATCTTCTTCACGAACCTCCACATCTAGTAGTAGCATATTGACGACATCCACTATGTGCCGCTAAAGAGAGAAAGTCGCCCACTTACCTTACCCAATACTCCGGACTGCTTTGAAGCAGCTCCCGCTCCCAACTCCTCTATCGCTGCATCCTCGTGGCCACTGGTGCTGCGCTCAAGGTCGCTGACGTTTTTTCCATCGTACGGGACGTCGCGCGACATTCAAGCTAAGACTGGGTGGACCTGGGAGGCAGACTTCCACAGCGAACGATACTGATTGCATATTATAGGTACTTTATCATACCGTGACGAAGCACGCAGGTTTGACGCAGATAAGAGCCTGTATTGCATTTTCCAATTTGAAAAAGCAACCAGAATTGGGCAAGCCTCAATTCTCATTGCATTTTCAAGTTTTCAGTTCAGCTGAACAGGCGGGAAATTTTGTGTGATCTGGCTAGTAGCCAAACATAACGTTTCAGAGAATGGCTAGCTATCCTAGGTATGGAGGAGGGAATATGAGAATGGGAAGTACGACGGGCTGTGCTGAGCCGTGTCCTGCTCAGCCTCGCGCACGAGATGAATGGGGCCTAGACCTCACCAATCAGAGTGCGAAAAGAAAGAAGAAAGGGAGAAGGTGGGTGGGAGAGACAACTTCGCGACGTTACTTTGAGGTATGGAGGAGCGAAGGAGCGAAGGGCGTGATTACCAATCACCCTTTCCTCTTAGCTAGCCAAGTTTGGACTTGCCACGCGTTCCTGGTGTAAGTTCAACCGTACAGCTAAATAGGTATGGAGGCGGGAGAGCGTGCGAGCTACCGAGAGGAGGTCGAAACCGAGTGGACCTTGGACCTGGACCGCTATGGGTGCCGAGCGGAAGTAGCAGTTCGTGGCACATGACTACGGAGTTATCTATGCTTCTGGCCGACAGGGATCACTATTTCTATAATTGTGCACTGCCAGTGGACGTGTTTCATACAGTTGCGGAAAAGCAAACTCGACAATCTTGCCAGCGGCTGGGGAAAAAATTTTAGCGTTAATCTGACACCAGATTTGGACTCATCGAAAACCCCAGAATCCGTCGAGTTTGAAATTTTGCCACGGCTTTTGGGTTGGCCAAAATTTTGAGCCAAAAATTAACATATAGGTGGCTGTGAGGATACTACAGCCTTAGTTACAGACAGAAAAAATCAGTTGAGGATGGCTTCCAAAGCCATCATGCATCAAGGATGAGATCAATGAGCGTCCAGTACACCACTGCCGGTGGTAAATGTTTTTGAAATGTTTCTCTGACAATGTTGAGGCAAAGTAGCATATACCTGTGGGAGATTGCGTGCTTAAGTCTAGTAAGTAAACCTCCGTGAATCATTTTAGGCTTAAAAAATATTGAATGTTTCATCAAGGTTTGGCACATACCTCTGCCAGTCCCTGCAACACCACCCAATAAGAGCTTTGACACAAATATCTCTGTGGCCTCATGTGGACCTGCCAGCCAGCTCAAATGTTGGCACGCCCATTCCATCGTAAGAGCTTTCTGGGACAGCTAGCAAACCCCACTGAGAGCTTTGGCACAAATGTTCCTGTGGCCCCACTTTGACATTCTGGCAAGCTCAATCTTTGACTCTCATATTTTATGGCAATAGCTTTTTGGGACAGCTAGCAAACCTCCCTGAGAGTTGTGGCACAAATGTATCTATGGCCCCACTGTCAGGGGACACCCTGTTTTCCAGTTCAGACACCACACCAAGTTCCAACTCCATTTCTGACACCACTTCCAGTTCCACTTCAATCTCTGACACCAGTTTTGGAAATGATTCCGCTTCTAGCAGAACTCCCACCAGTTCAGTTCGCCTTGCCAATTCCACTCCACTTTCCGACTTCCACTCTCAGAACAGTGTCGGGAGTCAAGCGGCTCAGGTAGTAGGTGGCATCAAGGGTCGATTAAGGGTCAGGGAGGTCAGGGGGATGCAGGGTTGATGGCGAGTGCCAAGTGTTGTCCCTGGCTGTGGAGTGTAGTATAATACAGGCTCTCTGACATTGGGGTCCTTAGACTTTTCTCTTCAGATTTCCCCTTGTCAGGTGAGAATCCCTTCTCTTGTATACTCTATTCATTTATACATACTTCAGATTTCCCCTTGTCAGTTGTGTGGTAGTGGGATCTCCACAGCCAGCTAGGGTTGCCCTTACACCCACTGTGACATTCTGGCAAGCTCAATCATTGGATCCATTGGCTCTCATATGCCATCGCATAGCTTTCTGGCACTGCCACCAAAGCTCAATAAGAGCTTTGAGGGGTCTGAATACGACCATAAACATATATCCAATAGATATCTTTCAAACCATCACTGAGGCTAACAATATCCCCGACTGGTTTGTCATCATGGCAGGTTCCCCACCAACAGTGTTCAATGCCATTATATATGCACTAAGCTCTCCCTTTCCTTCCAATCTTTTCAGTGCCTGCCTTTCCTGCATGGTGGTCACAAACCGTCTGCCATTTTCTGAGGTCCTTGGTTAGTGTGACAGGGCGCATTGCAAGGTCTGTATTTCAGCATGGGAAATATTCCTGGTCAAGCTGGTAGTTTGTCTTCATCACCTTGCAGGGGAGATAAGCCTGAAATGTGGGAACAGCAACAGACAAACTCTTGAAATTGTTCTGGTGTGGGGTTCCATTCTTCCCATTCATGAAGCCTCTTGTTTACAAGTTCCCAGGTTTCTTTAGCATCACTTGTTTCACATATGACTGTGCACTGGGTACATGCCAGGTTAGAATATAGACATTCAAAAGGCTAGAGGACTTACAATAAATGAACTTGCGTGTAAGTCATCATGGCAAGTCCAGTGACACTCTTCTTGATCAGAGCATGACACAGGCCACTGATGTGCCTATGCCTACGGGGAGCCCCAAGTGGATCCAAAACCTGACGATGTAGTGGAAATGAGATCAGTATGAAGGTGGCACCTGGACTTACATGTTTCTTGATCATTTTGCAAGCAGTTGTAGCCTCGGTGCTTATCTTGGTGATCACAGCTTGAATGCAATCTTTATGTTGAGCTGTGGGAAGCTCATGAATATGAAGCTCATACATGGTATCCTGGAACAATGTAAGAATGTGAACCATGAGAAACAAGGTTGGGATGCACAAGCACTGCCAGGGCAATGTTGCCTCTATAAGTGGTAAGCTTCAGTGATAGAATGATGCAGTTGGTATATTTCTTGATGTTCATCTTATGGGGGAAGAGTGAGTGGAATGACAAAACAATGAGATGAAATCAATGTTGCTTGAGTAGTCCTTGTATTGGGCATGACTCATGTTGTCAACTGAGATAGCTCACAGGATGGCATCGAGATGATAAGCTCTCAGGCAAGTGGGTCATCCTCCAATGATGATGAGTGTTCATGTTCAACACATTGGGGCAACACGCACGTGACACTTGGCCCAACTATCCAGGAGGGTCACACTGCTGGGCTGGTATTTCTTGACCTTCACCACCTAGCTACAACTATAAGTAAGCTCGGGCATGCTAGCCCAATCACCGAATGCCTGAGTTACATAAGCAATCACGCCAGTGATAACAGGGCTCAACAGATAAGGAAGGAATGATATTGGAAGGGGTTGTAACAGGAAGGGAAATAAATGGAACACAAGACAGAAGGATGCTGAAGGCTAGGAGAAGCTTGGGGGCCACCAATAACACGTTGCAATAATGTGCATGCCATGGTAATGTGTAAGGGGCAATAATGCACATGGCGATAATGCACAATCAGCGATAATGGACATTGCGATAATGCACACAGTGACAACACACACTATGATAATGTGCATTGTGATAATGCACACAGTGACAATGCACACTGCGATAATGTGCATTGCGATAATGCATATCACAATAAAGCAGTGTTTTGCCTCCACGCTGTCACTTTCGTCTAAGCCCCATCTTCGATGAGCAGTAAGCAGAGTCCAGTGCCATCTGTCACAGAGAAGGTGGACGACGTGAAGCGGGATGGCGATCAGTATTTGGACGTGTTTAGCGGTGATGGGCCAGGGTTGCAGCGCGAATTGAAGAGTAGACATGTTCAGATGATTGCTATCGGTTCGTAGCACACTCTTCTTCGCCATACCATTCTCCTTTCCTCTCGCTGTATATATATAGGTGGCGTCATCAGCACTGGTGCGTGTGGCTATCCTGAAGTGGAGTGTGCTTAACGCTGGTGAGCAGGACTCTTCCTCAGAACAGCACAGACTTTGGCACAAGGAGGCCCGGGTGGGCTGCTCCTTGGCTACGCGACATTCTCAACAGTATGTGTGATTGGGGTTCCCCTGACAGGACCCCCAATGTCAGCAAGCCTGTATTATACTATGCTAGTCCACAACCAGGGCCAACACCTGGCACTTGCCATCAACCCTGCATTCCCCTAGCCTCCCTGACCCTTGATTGATCCTAGACACCATGTACTACATGAGTCACTTGACTTCTGACATTGTTCTGAAAGTGGAGGTCAGAAAATAGAGTGGAACTAGTGAAGCAAATGGAGCTGGTGGAAGTGCTTCCAGAAGCCGGAATGTTTTTGGAATTGGAATTGGAAATAGAAGTGGAACTCCAACTTCACTCAGCTGCAGCCCATAGCCCACTTGACTATGCAGGATTGTGTCATGACGCGTTTATTTCCCATACTCAGATGCTCTGTTCTCCCATTTCTCACTCCACCTTTGTGTTTGTTCCGATCGCCCTTGCCGTGTTCGGCAACCGATCCTCGCTGTTCGCACCATTTACCATGGCCACGCCGTCGAAGCACGATCGACGTCCCTGAACTAACTTAGCAGTCATCGCTGGGCCTATCACCTCCTCTGCTCAACCCTCTTTCGATGGTGTTCCTATGATCGGACTGTCATGACTTGTGTATTTCCTGGACCTTGTTATCCCCATTTCCCCTTTCGCCACTCCTCCCCCTTGTTCGCTCGGCTTTGCCCTCCACTTCAACCACTTCTCCCCTATGTCATTCCCGTTCACCCTTCCTCGCATTTCTCCGAACCGCTATTCACTGCTCGTGCATTTCGCCAGCAGGCACGCCATCAAATACGATCAATACCATTTACCCGGCACGATGGTTCATCACTAACCCCATCATCTTCTTAATCCAACCCCTTTGGGTGTTCATATGGCCAAAGTGTGTTCGCAGGGTGTCCCTTCCGTAGGTCGTGGGGGATCAACCCAGTAGACGAAGAGTCCGTGCAGGGTAGCATGTATGCGGGTCCCAAGACATGGTTTTGTACATGAATGCCTTCGCCACCTTTACTCTCCGTCGTTTCATGTTCCCACTCTTCCCTCACTCTATTGTATGTTTATTCCATCTACTTAGTATCATGACTGCGCACCCCTATCCAACCCTGACTCGCGACGGCCTCTTTCCTATTCGCTGATGCCTTATGAGCATTCGATATAAGTAGTTTACATTCGCATGTATATTCTCCAGTTCAATTATCATACATCGTCCATCTTGTGCAAACTTGACCTTGCTGTGATCATCATCTTGAGCCTTCTCTTGGAGATTTCTATCTTCGACCAGCAGAGGACTTAGGCATCACTGGTGAGTTCTCATACTTCATCTTCATTACCTTAGCCTTCGAACTATTTTCTGCGCTGTTGGCGAAGGGCTCCAAAGGAGCACCTTCGCCGGCAAAGGGATTGTCACTACTTAGACAGCCCTTCCGTGACACCTTGCACGTTGTATCGTCAAGTGCCATGGGCCATTTCGCTACGACTGTAGATGGGGCGAGCCCCGTTCGGGCAACCCTCCTATCTTGTGAACATTCATTGGTTCACGTATTTGCCGAACGGCATACTTATTCGCACAAGTCATTCGGGCATTCACTGTGTTCACTAATAAACGATATTAACGCCTAAAAACCAATCTTGACAGATTGCATTGAACACATGCTGTGTGAGATGGACCATCATGAGCAAAGTCAGTCAGGCTCCTTCATCCCACATATTGACCCTTCTTTGGACAGTCTCCCTCATTCATTCAGCAATGTCGTGGGTGGAAAATGACCTTAGGCCCACATTGAACCTGAGGATGATGTTCTGCCTCTAGTGGCACCATGTGGTAATACACACCAACTTGTTGCTGCACTCAAGTCCCATCTTACAGTTTTCTCTTTGGATCCCCCTTCACCAGTTCGCCACTTGAGTGTAGAGCGTCTGCCTAGGTTGCCCTTATAATAGTAGTCGACTCTAAACTGTTCCAAAACTGAAAGCTTCAGAGCCCTCATTCGCTTGTTCAACACCATTTTCTCCTTGACCCAGTCAAATGACTGACACCAAATGCCAACTGACACATCTCACTGAGCCCAGTCAGCCCATGCATATAGCATGACACCACATGCAGTCCTGCCTCTGATTCTCTGCCTATGAAATTGGGGCAAGTATGTAGGGCCGGTGCATCCAATTAGCTGAAGCAAAGTCCCCTTCCCACCTTGCCCCTCTGACATCAGTCCTGAGCTTAGGACCAAGCTCACTCAGTGTTGGACTCAGGGTTCGCACCTTGACAGAGTCGGTGTCCACTGCCTGAGTTAGGGGCAGGAGACAACACATATTCCACCTTCAAATCCGCAAGCGATGGGTGAGAGCCAGAATGACACCTACATATGAATTGATCCATCCTCTGCTGCTCCTGCCATTCCTGCTGCACCTCTGACCAGCACATGTGGCATTTGGCCAGGTACCAACTTGTCAACACCTTCTGGGTCTGCTAATTGAGCTCCAGGTTGTGCTCCTGGAGCCGGGTTCATGAGCTGCATATAGCCAAGGCCAACTCTCTCTCTGTCTCTATGTGCCGGACAATTATTACAATGCTTATCAGATGATTGGTGCCCAGATGAAGTATCAATCTGAGCGCCATATTCGACTCAGCTCCCATTCAAAATAAATCTGAATAAGATTCATCGGCAAATTACCCCCATCCTTCATGACTGCCCCGATCTCGCTGGGGCCTCCCACCTTCGCTCAATAAAACGAAGAATGGGATATGACACTGCCGTAAAACTCATTGACAACTCGAACCCAATATCGCCACCAAATGCCGGATCTCCAACTGTGTACTCTGTCAGCTGGTATAACGCCTATGGGAGAAACAGTGGCTGACTTTTCTTCCCAATGACACCAATATACCACAGGGTCGCCATGCCTATTAAAAGAGTCATTAATATTGAAAATTGTGAGCAGGTGTCATACCGAGAACGGCACCCATGACCCCGATACACAGAGAGATTGCTGCAGCAATACCGAGCGGCAGTCGGCTGGGGTTAAGGTAGTCGCCAACATTATAATTCGACCATTGACCCTTTCGGAAAATGAAATGCTCTTCAATTAAAATGGTGCAATAAATGGCAAGCCAGTACTGTATAAAGCACAGTGAATTTGGGATACTTGAGGAAGAAATCGGCCCCTTACTGAGAGGATGACGAGCAGGGTATCGAGCCAGGTCTCAAAGTGACTTGCGCCAACGATGGCAAGAATGATATAGACAACAGTTCCGGCGAGCACGAGGAACACACGCTTCACGATGAATACTATTAGACCAAGATGTATAGGGACGGGATGTGACTTACGGGAATAGCTTGAGCATACTTTCCGAGCACTTGGAATGTCAATGCAAAACTGAAAACCCAGGAATAAATAAAGAAACGCGACCAGGACTTAATACTTGCCTATACATGTTGGGGATATCTAAAAAGTTACATTGGCGCCAATAATCAATAATTGTGGGCTATAGGAAGCAAGAAAGATAACTCACTGTTCGCGACAATGCTTAACGCCAACTATAATCATTTCAGTTGACTGTTTCAGCAGGGGTATGTATTCTGCTCACGATCACAAGGCAGAACTTCCCAAAACCACCTGTCGGAGAAAGCGCCGCTCCCAGGAGGCCCCCAGTTCCGCCGCTTGAAAAAGCAGCTTGCCAGTCCGTGACGGTAGCCATTCCGGCGCCAAGACTTTCAATGAGAATCAGAGGGGTATTTAATCCTGAGTGAATATAAGTGAAGGCAGAGTGAACATGCTTCGATCGAAGCAATTTACCGATGTAGTTAAGCAGAAAGATCTTAGTCGAAGATGCAGTTTCTTCCATGCGTACGGTATAATCTAAAACCTGTATACCACAGTCTTCAACAGATAGGATGGGATCCGCTCACCAGCAGCATAACTACTCCAACCGATTCCAAAGCCAAAAATGGCGGCTCCGAAGCTAAGTACACCACCGGTGGCATCTACAGGACTCGTCACGCTCCCTAAATCCATGTGTTTCACACTCAGGCCCAGTACGATGAAGAAAATAATCGCCACGGGGATCCACGAATACCGTTCATACGTATGGACGACCTTGTACCCGAAGAAAGGCGCAAAGAAAGTGAGCACGGCAATAATTACGATGGCCGCAGCCACTGGAATCTGGTGCGTGGTGGATACGGCCTGAAGAGCTTGTGCTCCAACGATGCCTAGCATGCGGTAAGTGGCGGTATAGCATCCCCAGGACTAGGATGGAGAGCATACTATTGATAGTCGACCAGCCTATACATGCTATGACATTCAATACTACAGGGAACCAAGCGACTACACCCATACGGCATGGCTTAGCAGTTGTGTGGACTATAAAGGAGTTGACGCACCATAGTACCCAAAACTGAACCGTGTGATAGTCATCTGTCTGAGCCCAAGCTTAGGACCAAAGGTCGAAAAGAAAGCGACAGGCAACTACAACATGGCGCGCAGTTCAAAGCGGGCACATTTTGAAGGACAGGAATATAGTACCGTGGAAAGAAGGTTGAAGAACACAATTGTGAGAATTGAGATCTTGCCGCTCAAGACGAAGGTCGATGGCCCCAGCGTTCCGAGGGCCAGGGTGGATATCTGACGCGGAGTATCATGTGCTTCTCAATACCATCACAGAGTTATATAAGTACGTACTGTGCAGTTTGCTGCGAGCCACATCCACAAGTTGTCCATCCAATCCCGAGAGGTAACGGGAGTCCTTTCATGAGGCTGCACGCGCTCTATCCCGCGCACTTCAACACCAAATTTGTCAATCATCTTCACGAACCTCCACATCTAGTAGCATATTCCACTATGTGCCGCTAAAGAGAGAAAATGGCCCATTTACCTTGCCCAATATTCCCGACTGCTTTGAAGCAGCCCCCGCTCCCAACTCCTCTATCGCTGCATCCTCCGCGCCCTCGAGGCCACTGGTGCTGCGCTCAAGGTCACTAACGTTTTTTTCATCGTACGGGACGTCGCGCGACATTCCAGCTAAGACTGGGCGTGGGACCTCGACCTAGGAGGCACACTTCGACAGCGAACGATGATGATTGCATGCTTATTATAGGTACTTTATCATACGGCGCACGTAGGTTTGACGCAGATAAGGATTCGGGTTAGGCGGCCGCACGGCTAATTTCGAGGCACGAACGGCCTGATGTGGGACTGTTGTAAACGAACATAAATAACTAACCACTAGAGCTCGAGTGCAGCTGCTTGTCCATTCCACCCAAGGATAACTGTACCGGTACTACCAGATGCTCCCACCTATCAAAGCAGTCCAGCCGACGCCCCCCACTCCATCGCCTCAAAGTTTCGACAGGACCCACATCCAACATGCTATCTCTCAAGCACAGATAGGGTTCGGCGAGGGGGGTGTGCCAATTGGGGCAGTGCTGGTAAGTATGTAAAGGATATCGCACCGGCGACCCTCATGCCCCGCAGGTCAGTGCGAGTGGTGTTGTGCTTGGGGTAGGGAGAAACCGACGAGTCCAGAACGGCAGTTCCATCCGGCATGGTGAGGTTGGTATTAGACGCTACCTTTTCGGAGTATATGCTTTTATTTGCTTTGAAGATGGATTGTCTGGAAAACATAGGGCGTTTACCGGCGACCGCATATAAGGGGTGCACAATGTTTACCACGCTTTCCCCCTGCACAATGTGCGCAGGGGCTATCATATTGTTCGGAATAGAGCGGGTGAGCCACTACCTCCACACAGAGATACGGAGTTACCATAATTGGTATATATAGGTGGTGATGGGGGAAAACTCAACGTTTGTAGGTGAGAGCCTTGATCGTTACATCGATAGCATATTTATCCCTCCACACGCTATACAGGGGGTGAGGACATTCTGCGAGAAAGGGGAGTGGAAATTGTGAATCTAGGTAAGATATCCGGGTTCTGTCACATAATCTTTAATCCGTCACTCCAGACCTCCCCGAGTGCAAGACGCTGATGGCAAAATTTCGTGAACTCAAACCTGACGTCTGGAATGAAGATATAGGCCAGGTGTGACGGTGATTCGCCAATCTCCTAGCTGCAGCGGGATAATGAAAAGCGGCCGTTTGTACATGAGACATCTACCATTATGTAAAAGACCTTCCACACAGATCGAAGACCATCCATCGCCTTGAGGTACCTTGAAACCATTCTAACGTGATATAACTTGCAGCAGACCCCTACTATACCATTCCAAGGGCACAATCATAGTTCCCATAACGTTCATTACAGTACTTATTGAGACATGAAAATGTTCTTATACACGCTGTCAGAACAGGAAGTCAGAAGCAAGTACAACATCATTGTTTAATCGCCACATGAACAGCTATATCGTATCCTCAAAATCATCACTTCTTTAATTGTCGGGAACCCCGGCTTCTCACACCGGTGCCCCACATCCAAACGAGGTTGCAGATCCATTCGTGGCGAAGGTAGTGATAATGCCTTGAATGCTCGAAAACGCCCCGAGGCCGGCTGTGGCAAGCGCCGCGAGGAACAAAAGAATGTTGAAAGTGTTGAGCCACCAACGCTTAGCGAAGCCTCGCTGCCAGCGTGACCAAGAGTACCAGGTATCGCGACGCAACGTCTCAACTGCAGTACCAGGAGTGTACTCGATCTGTCCCTCGATGGCGTCCTTCTGCATCGTGAATCCGACATACAAAATCGGAGGGAAAGTATAAGTGAACTGCAGAATGCAGATGGCAGCTTTCCGTATTCCATGACTTCAGATCTGTGCATGATCGCGAGTGGTTAGATGCACTTACCAACAATGCCTGCATCGGACACAGGGTCGTCAGCAACCGGAAAAAGTGTGAATTATATGGACTGACCTGAAATATTAGAGAATTGAGGGATGGCTGAACCGACGACAAACGCGAATGCCCAGTATCCAATCACCAGGCCTATCCAAATAAATCGACCTTTCCGGCTGATGAGAGCGGGTCCATTGAAAAGATCTTGTATGATGTTGACGTAGATGACCTAAACCCCATGACACAGTTAGTCAAAGTGAATAGCTTTTGAGTCGAAAACCGACCTTTATACCGATGTTCCCATAGAGACCTGCGGCGACGAGAGCAGAAACTAATGATATAGCATTCGTTGCGGTCTGAAGCCCAAAGCCGGAGATTCCTGGCAAAAATACATGATATATATAAATTCCTTTGATGAAGCGGGGGCGAGGGCCCGCTTGACCTACCTTGGTTGGCGGGGTTGATAGTGAACTGGCCCTGGAATGCATAAACGAAAACGCCGAAAAGCAAGTACACAGTAACAATAAGCAGCTGGCCACGTAAACTCCTTATTTAGTGCTTCCTTAGACAAATAAAACAACAACAAACGAACCTGGGCGCAAACCATCCCCTTCCAGAAATCAAATGGACGCTTCATTTCCGCCATAAACTCAATGAAGAGCATGGCACCTCTTCGGAAAACGATCAGCACACTATTTATAGTGAAGAGAAGAAAAGAGAGCTAGTTACCCGTATGCGTACACCTTCAAAGAAAGGAGGCGTATGAATTCCCTGTCCCAATGCACACGCTAACACGTACCATTTGCATTACACCTACAATCTGATTCTGGAAGGCCTGATGGATGAGTGGTTGGGTCATAACGGGTCCAGCTGAGACAGCATTTTCCTTCAGAGCTGAAGCGAAATTAGGCGCAGAGTTCGCCACGGCCCCCCTGGGAACGAGTGAGACAACGGAGAACCACGCCAAAATAAAACATTCAAATACATGGTGATGAAAATTACTAGGAGGTTCATCCAGATTGCCCAGTGTGCCAAGCCTGAGAAAAATACGTCAAGCGCCATGGAAAGAAACACAGAACCAAAATTTACCTCCGTAATTCTGGAGAGATCTAACCTGGCCGATTATCATGCCTGCTAGCATCCATACAAATGCAAGCACCGAAAAGCACACCTGTGCAGATATTAACGGTGTGTCTCAAATTAAATCGGATAGGAACATACGCGGCCTTTAGACATCTGAGAAAGACCTTGGGCGTTAGCTATATATGAAAGAAATAGTTAGGCTACACGTCGTTTGAGGCACTGGAAGATAGGACGTCCCAATCACTAAAACAGCCACATTGAAAAGCAGCTGGATTGTCTGCAAGACGTTGATGCAATGGCGAGCAGTTCTTCCGAAGATTCTCTCTGTCAAGTCACTATAATTCTGGATGGGATATTCGTTGGAGTCCAACTTGAGGTACATGTGCCAGAGTTGCATTCCAGTATAGAAAGCGACCAACCCGAGGAAGAAAAACAAAAGCACGCCGGAGACAAAGCCTGGGATATGTGTGAGCCTTACACTTATGCAACAAAGTCCTTGAGCAATTACCCAGTTGAGCAAAGGCCCAAGGCGCTGAAGTGGGTCCCAGGATACTAATAGATTATGATAAATAAGACCGTGAGGTGGTTGAACGGAACGTACTCGGTAGTGATCAGATAGAAGATATTTAGCCACGTAGCCGTCCTGATTGCCCTTCGAGCCTGGGTTCTGTCATCCTCAGTGACAGTCACGGGTGAAGGGGTTCGGGCTTTCTCGTCGTCAGAGACGTCGGCGGTAGTCTCAACCGGCTCCTTCTTTTCCCCCTTGAAAGCAAGGAGTCCTCCGAATCTAGACGAGTTGAAATCCGAGCCAGATTTCAGTGTTTCGTCGTCTCGTTTGCGTTGGATGGCAGCATAATGAAGCAATTCCTCGAATGGGATCTTTCCTATGGGGCATGCTTAGACAGACGAGGCTATGGTGATATGAAATTGGAGACTGACGCGAAGAAGGGGCCTGGTAAACGACGTCATCAGCAACACGGGGATCTTTGCTGTCAATCGGTAGGGAGGCAGGTTGAGCAGCCATAACCGCGGAAAGGACCTCTCATGGGATACGGCTCTGTGGTGAGTTTATATAGGAAGGGCTGTTATCGGAATTCCCAGCAGCAGGTACCTTGCCAGATTCATCCGAGGAACTCGGGTACTATAACTGCACCTCCTGATTTATGCATCGGGTTGCTATAAGTACTCGGCATGTTACTGCCAGAAAATTACACGCTCTCCTGCATGGGAATCCGAGTGGGAAAGGTACCAACACCTGCAGGGCAAACAGGTCATATGGTGACGTGATAAATTCAGCATAGGCTCTGGGTAGTCCCGAGGGGAAATTCCTGGAAGGTGAAAACTCTCAGAATGATTCCCCATAAAAACATACACCCTTAATGGTCGCGGCAGTACGTCCTGATCTGTGAGTTTACGGCTCTGCTAGTGTATCGGATAAAGGAGCCTGTGAACTCGTTTATAGTTAAACGTTAAACGATGACAGTCCCCTGGGATGAACGTTATTGCAAAGATGCCATCTGGATCAGTACATTATCGCGCACCTATAATAGCATTTGTTGCACATGCACCAGAGACTCAATGTGGGTTTTACTGTATTTCCGCCCCGCCGGAGCTTTGGGTGTTTCCGGCGCGGTTGCCCGAGTGGAGCCCACTACCTGAAACTCTGCTGACGCTTCACGGCCCATCGGAGCGCCTTAGGCGCAAAGCGGCCAGCCACTCTATCCCAGTTGGGAGACCCGAAAATCATCACCAATCACCACGCGATTTGAATGATAAACGACATAGCCCCACCGCCGGCTAAGCAATATCTGATCTACTGATCTAGCTGACTGACGCTGAATCCTCCAGTACTACATCACCTCTCGGCCCTCGCTTGACTCCGCCGAGCTCCCACCATGAGCATTGGCCCTCTTGTGCCTCCCCGGCCAATATTTTACCTCCCGCAGGCCACATGCACCGGAGAAACGGGGAGTTTGAGCCTGGGGGTCCAGTACCAGTAGCGGGATCCCTCCGCGCAAGAGAATAAGTTCCGGAGATGCATCCATCTTGAAAACCCCCAGCGGCCCCACTATGGGGGTCCATCTGCGGGTGCCAAAAGCCGTTCATACCTTAACAGCTTATACTACACAGCCATACACTCAAGCTGTGCGACAAGCTGGAGGTCACCTGAGCCCAGTATTGCGGGCACTTGTGCTCCAATGGCATTTAGGAGGCTTGAACCTGGCGTCCGGGTGTTCAACTTGGGTTCAGGATGTGCGCAGTCTGTGCCCGGTACAGACGCGCCCCTATTAAGTATGCTCGGCGCAAACGTCCTCATTCCAAACTGGGCACCTTCGCTCGGTCTTCCTCACCATTTTATATTTATTCTGGCCGCCCCAACAATTGTTTAATAAATAAAATCAATATATGTACACTAGAACGTCGCGATGGTTGGGAACAATGTCCTCACCTCCGCAAAGTGCGACTGCGCGTGCAAGGGGACGGTGGGGTCTCATCAGCGCCACTCACACATGATCCAAATAGAACATAAAGCCATCGCCGCTCATTGGAGGGCAGTGAGCAGAAGACCGTGCCTCATCAGCTGCGGCATAGAACCGATAGCCTCTGTTGAGATGCCCCGTGTTGCCTTGGGTAGCCTTAGCTTAGTCAAAGTGCACCATAAGCGCTTAGCGCTCTTTCCGGCGCAGTTTCCCACACGCCTTGAAATTACCTCCTCCCGCGACGATGGCTCTACTCGCCCCGATTATTAGTGATAATGGGACTGGCTACTCAAAGATTGGGTCGGTGCTAGTAGCCTGGTTCTGGTTCATACATTAATAGTCCTATCTCTTAGCTTCGCTGGCAACTCAGATCCATCCTTGTGAGCTTGGTCGCCATCTTCAAGCAGTCGCTCGACTCATAATGCACTGAAGTGTGTTTCCTACAGCTATAGCAACTCGAGAGGGTCCAACGTCTTCAAGTCGTGGACCACCGCTACCTTCCAAGCCAGGCCATCTCGCTTCGAAACGTGGAATAGAGGACCTCGATTTTTATATTGGAGATGAGGCCCTTGCCAATTCCAGGACTTATGGACTACACTACCCCATTCGCCATGGCATGATTGATAACTGGGATCATATGGAGCGTTACTGGGAGCAGTCCATCTTTAAATACCTCCGTGCTGAACCAGAGGATCACTACTTTCTACTGGTCAGTTGTATATCCTTTAACCCCACGAGACCTCATTCGTCGTTCTGCACTAGACCGAGCCACCCCTTAATCCTCCTGAAAACCGTGAAAACACGGCAGAGATTTTTTTCGAGTCGTTCAATATCAAAGGTCTTTACATCGCCGTACAGGCTGTACTTGCCCTTGCAGCATCGTGGACCTCAGGCAAGGTTGTCGACCGCACACTCACAGGGACCGTTATCGACTCGGGGGATGGCGTTACACATGTCATTCCTTGCGCAGAAGGTTATGTCATTGGAAGCGCCATCAAACATATTCCTATTGCCGGACGCGATATCTCCGAGTTCGTACTCAATCTAATGCGTGAGCGTGGAGAGATGACGGTTGTGCCCCCCGAGGATCAGTTAAAAGTTGCGGCGCGAGTCAAAGAGAACTACAGTTATGTGTGCCAGGATATTGTCAAAGAGTTTCGCAAGTACGATGCGGATCCCTATCAGTATATCCAACGGTTCGAGGGCGAGCACAGCGTCACTGGCCGGGTGAGTCGGGAGACTTCTTCCACCAAATGCGCTGGCCTTACCTCTTGCAGAAATACGGCATCGACGTTGGTTATGAGCGCTTCTTAGCACCAGAAATATTCTTCAACCCTGAAATATACTCCTCGGACTTCCTGACGCCCCTTCCCGAAATCGTTGATGATGTTATCCAGGGTTCTCCGATCGATGTACGCAGAGGGCTATACAAGGTATGGCCTAGGTTTCGTAGCACAAGGAGACTAAAGGCACTGTTTTACAGAACATCGTTTTGTCTGGCGGATCAACCATGTTTGACCACTTCGGGCAACGGTTAAAGCGAGATTTAAAGAACCTGGTAGACAGACGTATCGCGAATAGCGAAGTCTCGAGCGGAAGTGCTATGCGGGTATGTACACCATTCGTCGCGATCGTCACAATGACTGATTGGCTGGTGTTGCGTAGTCGACAGGCGTGGACGTCAATGTCATTAGCCATAAACGCCAGCGGTAAAGTCAATAGTTTGATTCAACGGTGCTTGTTATTCACATCAGATTGTTAGATACGCCGTCTGGTCTGGCGGCTCCCTACTTGGCTCCCTTGTATGTGCTCATATCACTCCCTCATATCTAACGATGAGTTAAACATTCTTTAGCCTGACTTTTATTCCTACTGCCACACGAAAGCTGATTACGAAGAGGTGGGACCAAGTATCTGCAGGAGATATGCCATTTTCGGTAGTGTCAACTAGAACATATACGAGCTTCGCAAGACTACTTGTAGAGAGAGATTAATTACTACCAGTGTGCATCATTCAGATATTCATCGTCCAAAATTCCTGACATCTTAATTTATAAAACAATACAGAATACTTACCATCGTATACAATTGTGGGCCTGGATCTGACCATCTATTGTGTTCCCGAGGCGGGTGAACAATCGAATGATACAGAGGCATGGTTGTATATGGTTGTCGATAGACTACAGCGCAAGCTGTATGTCAGCGTATTTATGGCCAACGTACCATGAGGGACATATCCCACCTCCGTGTCCTCTATGGAGGACATCTTGTACCAGGAACTGAACTTCCATCGGTAAATCGTGAAAAGCTCGCCAGGTGATGTCCTGAACCGCTGGCTGGAAACGGCATCCGCTACTGTAACTCACTAGCAGCTGCGGGGGGTAATATCAGCTCGGAAGGACTTTCAATCAGATAATTTGTCGATCCAGCATAACTCGATAAGGATAACTAGGCTTGCCCGCATCATCGTCACCTTCCAGTGCTGCAGCAAAAGAGAAGTAGGTGTCGTTCTCCGCTAACAAAGCGTCCGTTACGCCTTCTCCAAGGTTGCACCCACTGCGCAGGAGAACATGAGAACATGTAGGCGGGATGTACAGCCTTCCCAAAGGATTTCCTTTTCGAGCGACACCCCAAAATAGCTATAGCACCAGGATACTTCGGCGATTCCCCTTTAGGGCTTCGACGAGATATTTTCTCCAAGTCCTTCCATAGGAGTTGGGGTTGCATGGCGTGGGGTAAGAATTAACATAAACATGAAACATAAAACATAACACATAACACATAACACATAAAACAAAAAAAAAACAAAAAAAAAAAACAAAAAAGGGTACTTTCACTTGAGGTTTTATCGCCTCTGCCAGGCGCACGAAGAGGACCGACTATTCACTGTTCACCGAACCTCCCCTCTTTACACGGATTCCAGTCAAGTGTGCATACCACCTCCATGGATTTACAACCCTAGAGAGGATATGCCGTTGGTCGTGAACCACTAGAAGCTCCATTATGTAACCTATGGGTGTCCTTCTAGTCTTCTGCATACACAATACATCACATTGGGTTTTCTAATTGTAAACTACAATTCTGTAGCTGAGTGAGCTCTAGGACTTGGAACTAGTTTGGTTCTTTTTTTTCTATTTCTTTTTCTTTTTCTTTTTTGTTTTTATCCAAATTTTTGTCTTTCAGGGCATGGCTGTATATAAGATTATATAAACAGGGGTACTATCAATGTGTCATATTTGCAGTTGGGTCTGTATATCTTGGTCTCTGCATGTGTTCCTTGGACAAAGCCTAGGGTGTGTTGGGGGCTTGTGTTAGTGTGTTAGGATGCTCCTAGAAGGGCAACCTAGGCAGACACTCTACACTCAAGTGTCAAACAGGCAAAGGGATCCAAAGCAGATAGAGAACTATATACACGACACTGGCACACCTGGCCAAGGGAGATCCAAAGAGAAAACTCTAAGGAACCTCTTCACCAGCTAACTACAACTATATGCTGCAGGCATGCTAGTCCAATCACTAAACCTGGTAACACAAGTGACCAAAATGGAAATGACAGAGAGCGAATGAATAAGCAAGGAACAGCATCAGAAGTGGTCAGAACAGGCAGGGATAATAGAACACAAGCCAGAGGGTACTGAGGTACAAGAGGCCCTAAGGCAGTGGGGAGCAATGCTGGGGTGATTACCTATTCACATGAACAGCAGCTTGGCCAGCACGAGGGAAAATGTGTGCAAAGGTGAATACAAACATGTCCAAAGATGAGTAGAAGTGAAAGGAAGCAAATGGAGTTCCCCTGACAGCTCCTCACCAAGGAAGGACCCTCTTCCTTGCCTCTATAACTTGAACCTCCAGATCTTCAGCATCCCTCCACCAGCCCAGAGTCCAATAGCTTCTAGCGAGGTTAGCCATGGTGGTCAGTGTGTTGGGATGCCCCTCACCAAGGACCCTCTTGCTTGCCTCCATGACTTGGACTTCCAGCTCTTGAGCATCCTTCCACCAGCCCAGCCTCCAATAGGTTGCAGCAAGGTTGGCCATGACACTCAGTGTGTTGGGATGCTCCTCACCAAGGTCTCTCTTCCTTGCCTCCATGTTATGACATGATCCTTCAGAGGTAGGGTGACCGAGCTCAGGGGTGAAACCTGAGGTAAGGTCCGAGGTTACAGAGCAAGGCTCAAAGAGGGAAGTCAGAGAGGGACTTGGCTTCAGCTTATGTGCTGTGCCTGCCCTATGTACAAGTCCCAACTTCTTAGGTAAACGAATAAGAGGTGAGGTTTTGGTGCAAGAGGCAAGTACCTAAAAACTAGCTAAGGATCAAAGGGAGTATGATAGTTGATATTCAGACTGAGGAATAAGAGTGTATACAGGAGGGCTTATGTACAGGTGAGATAAGGGTCAGGGGCAAGCATATACGGGGATATGGGTGAGGTAAATATAACTAAATGACATGTGATCGAATGGAACAGGTAGATCAGGGAATAAGGTTGTATGGTTATAGTCAGCTTGGGCATGAGCTCGGGGTTGGACATAGTATTACAGGGCTCAGGCACAACTATCACATGGCTCAGGGTTGGCAAAAAGGTAGTATCAGTAAGTAACTGGCCAAAGGCCAGGTTCTTACAGTATTCCCTCTTATGGCTGAGACCCTTGAGGCCGCAATATGGACAAGGTTTGCCTATACAGGGATCTAGATCATTGGTCCAATGTTACATTACCAGGAAGGCCAAGCTTAACTCATAACCAAGGTTAGATAAAAGGAGGCTGGACAGAGGCAGCAAACCTAAAGTGCCAGATAACCATGGTCCATCCCCAGGTGCCCTTTAACTTTACCATCGACATCAACAGCATCAACAACCCCTTTGACCAGGCAGTCCTCACTCAGGCTGTGGGACCCTCAGGTGAGGTTTTGCCCAAGGTGCGATGTGAGGTGATTCTGAGGCTCAGTGACACTGAGGCCATTGATATGCGGAAACTATGGCAAGAAGGCCTCAAAAGTGACAAGGTAAGTTGGGCCTCATATTGCTTTTCATAACCTCGCTAACCCTTGGCAGTACAAACAGATGCTGTTTGCATACCACTCCAGTGACTTGTCCTTGTTTGGGTACAACCTTGCTGATGGTGGATCTTGCAAGTGGCAACTTGCAAGGAAAGCTGAGACTACATGCATGACTTGCGAGGATTGCAAGTACACTTGCTTGCACATCAAATCCTCATCAAATCCTAGCCAAATCCTCTACTGTGATCAGCCCTATACGATCCCTTGCCTTTGTCAAGGCACAGTACTTCAATACAACTCAGCCCACCAAAAAGCTCATCAAGAAGTTTCTGGGTCTTTTTGAGATCATTGCCCAAGCTGGTACTCACTCCTTCACTCTTCAACTCCCAGATCACATGCGCTCAGTCCACCCAGTATTCCACATATCCATGCTCAAGCCAGCCTTGCCCAACACCATCCCAAACGGAGTACAGCCTCCTCCACCTCCAGTTGTTATCGATGGCAAGCCCCAGTTCGAAGTCCCAGAAATCCTCCATTCCAAAATCAATAATAGATGGAAGAGCTGCAAATTACTCTACCTCATTAGGTGGACTGGTTATGAGGGTACCGACAAAGAAACCTCATGGATCCTCACTTCCAAGCTTGATCATGCCTTGGAACTGGCCAAAGACTTTCACAAGTCTTACCCTGGCAAGCCAGGACCTTTGGCCTCTATGTTTAACCCTGATGACCCTTAGTAGTTAGATCCCAAAAATCCTCTTAATCCGAATAACAACAGTCACACAAAATTCAATAATCCTAATAAAGAAAAATTCCATTACTCTGATCTTCAGTAGCATAGTTACTCCCTCATTCTACCTTGCTTTCCTCCTTGCTATCCATCCCCATCATTTCCTCATTGCTACTACTTTCATCCACCAAAACCACCGACTCATATTCCCCTAAGTCCTGTGCATTCTGTTTCCGTTTCAGAAAGTTCCTCCTCCTCCTAATCCTCATAAACACCATATCCACCCTGTTCATCCTATCATTCGTCACCCTGAACTCCCCCAACAACTTTCATACCTTCTCCCCAACCTCGCCAGCCTTCTTCCAAACATCCCTCACTGCGGAAATCAGCTCCCTCATCTCCACACTGCGCTCTGACCTTTGTGTTTTCTTGTTTTTTTTTTTTTCTGTTTCTTGTTCTCCTCCACCTCACTCACCCTTCCCTGCTCACCCCTGACCTTGCTCTCCCTCACTTCCATCCTTTCTATCCTCGCCTCCAAACTTTGTTCAACCCAGTCGTCACTAGACTCCCCTACCTCGACCTCATCATAAACCTTGACCTCTTTCCTCGGCCTCAGCTCCTCCTTGTCATCCTCACCCCACTTCCACTTCTCCTGCTCACTTTCCTTGGCTTTTTCCTTGCTTGCCCCACCTCAGCAACATCCGTGGGCAATGCTGCAACCCACAGACCACATCCTGTGCCACACACAAGCCCCAAGGTCGATGTCACCCAGACCATAATCGACATTCACTTCAATTTGTTTAGAACACCTGACAATGCCCCGAAATCGCGATTAGCCTGTTTTGAAACTGGATTTGAGAGGATTTGAGAACGCTGGTGCCAGACATGGCAGGATGGCTCTCTTGCCGGTTTGTCAGCCAAGCTAGGTTCTGCGCTAATGTATCTCTAAAAAATACAAAGTAACATATATGAAAGCATTAATTTACCTTTAGGTATCCTCTTAAAATAACAAATAACATAGATCAAGAGAAACTCAAAATTATATAAAAATATAGAAGAGAAACACTGAAGAATAAAAAAAAAGATGGAACTATGTATTTTTTGGAGTTTTTACTGAATTGACCAGATTCAAAGGCTTGCACAGGTGTCATAAGTGGTTGGCGGCATGGCCTTGGACCAGGCCACTAGACTGTAGTGGTGGTATGGAGTCACTTTAGCGAGTACTTCAGTTTCCGGGTTACTTTCTGCAGGCACAAAGGGAGCTCCATGGGGGTGGGTTAGCGCAGGTGGAACTAACCCAAACCAAGCGCCCATTTGGGGTGAAGGAAGAGTCTCCAGTTCAAACCGCCCCCCTCCCCATTTGTAGCAGTAATTACTACAATGGTTCACCCCACCGATAGGTGTCGATAAGTGTTAGGATTATGAGGCTCCTGGACTTCCATCTGGCATGTAAGACCTACTGAAACTGACCAGTACTGATATGTATCTAAGGTGATTAGGCATTGTAAAAAAAACAGGAAGTATCCTATGTTGGTGCCAGCATATCTCTGGCTTACTTGGGTAACTACGATACCCTAGCATGTAAAACACTTTGATTACTCTATTCCGCGTTCCGGATAGAGACTGCAGTATAATAAACAGAATTAAAAAATAAAAATAAAAATAAAAAAGGGGAGATTCCATGGGACTAGTTTAGGGCCCGCGATGGCGCCAGCCGAAATCCAAATCCAAATCACTCGCAAATCCCAAATCACCGCCTGGAGGTGATTTGAGGATTTGGATGGATTTGCGCTCCAAATCCATTTCTCAAATCCCCTCCAAATCCTCTACTGTGATCAGCCCTTATATAAGGGCAACCTAGGCAGATGCTATGAAGATTGAAGAGTTTGCTGGTTGTTGGTCTTGATAGCGATATGATTCAGACTTCAGCTTGAAGTCGAATCGAGTAGATTTTAGAGAGATCGAGTGCACACAGTGTATGCACACTTCGAACAGTGATTCCACAGATGTGTGGTGAGTGATACGTTCAATGTCCTTCGAGATAAATGAGTGCTAATTGACTGGGGACTGTATACACACGTTGAACTATTTAACTAGCTACGAGATGTGCTGCGGCGCGAAGAGTGGAGGGGGAACGTATGGGCCGACTAGGGTGTCTGGACTCGGGAGTATGGTGGTCCAGAGGCAGCGGTAGCTAGGGGATTGATCTATCGAATGGGAAGTGGTGTAGGTAGTCATAAGCATCAGAAGAATAGATTATGTGTTATTGAAAGGAATGTTATGGAAGGTATGTGGATCACCGGCTCCACGACTAGCTCCTCCATGGATCAGTCGACTCTCGGGCTCGGGATGTGACTAGGGTCAAGTGGGTCCGCGGACGTTGGGTCAGGGTGGGATTGATAGAATGTTGGGAGTAATATGGTGTGTCATGTGGACGTGTGTGGATTCGAATAGGCGTGGACGGTGCGGGCGAGGGTGTGTGTGGGTCGTGGGGTGGTGTGTGTTCGGTGGTTCGAGGAATTGTGATGGCAGCGGTAGGTGGGCGTGAGGTGTGTAGAGAGGGTGATGGGGTTCTTCGCTTTTACTTCATGACAGATGCTACTCAAGTGGTGAACTGGTGAAGGGGGATCCAAAGTAAGATAGAGAACTATGTACACAACACAGACATGCCTGGCGAAGGGGGATCCAAAGAGAGAACGTTAAGGAACTCTTTCACCAACTAGTTATGACTATAAGCTGCGGGCATGCTAGCCCAATCACCGAATGCCTGAGTTACATAAGTGATTGCACTAGTGATAACAGGGACAGGACAGATAAGGAAGAAATGATGTAAGAGATGGCCAGAACAGGAAGGGAATGACTGGAACACCAGGCAGAAGGATGCCAAAGGCTAGGAGAGGCTTGGAGGTCTTGATTACATATTATACTGGGGTGCACACAGTGCGATGATGGTTCCCCTGACATCCTACTTGGAAATCAGGGGCTGGCTTGTGTCAAACATTGGCCGAGGTTTGGCAAGCTTTCTGAGCCTCGAGGATAGCTCAGCGAAGTTCTTGGTGAAGCTCATCCAGGTCAACCACAAAGTCTGGAGCTTGTGCCAAGGTGAGGTTGTGCTCTGGGTGAACAGCGAGGCTGGGGTGGTAACCCTTGTTAGCAAAGAATGGGGAGATGCCGGTGGTTGTGCTAGGCGCATTGTTGTAAGCAAACTCAGCAAGGGGAAGGAGCAAGGCCAAATTGGACTGCTGGTAGTTGCAATAGATTCTGAGGTACTGTTCAAATGTCTGGTTAGCACGCTTGGTTTGGCCATCACCCTCAGGGTACCATCCTGAGGTGAAATCCAACCACATGTCCAGGGCTTTGTCATGAACCGTTTATTTCTTGCATCAAGTAACTCTATTCTCCCTTTCATCACTATACTTCTATGTTCTCCCCGTTCGCCCTTCGCTGAATTCCTGAACAACCATTTGCTACTCGCATCATTCACCAGGTGGCATGCCAATAAACCTGATCAAGATCCTTTACCTGGCTTCACGGTTCATTACTGGTCCCATCACCCTCTCAACTCTACCCCCTTCGAGTGTCCCTATGGCCGGAATGCATTCGCGAGAGTTCCTATCCGTAGATCATGTGATACCGGCCTGTCATGACTCGTTTATTTCTTGTACCCAGCTATCCCTATTTTCCCTTTCACCACTCCTCCCCCATGTTCGCTTCCACTCAACCACAGCTCCTCTATGTTCACTCCATTCACCGAACAACCATTCGCTGTTTGCATCATTCGCCAGGCATGCCATCAAACATGATCGATGTCCTCTACTCGGCGTGATGGTTCATCACTGGCCCCATCACCTTCCCGATGTAACCCCTTTAGGTGTTCGTATGGCTGGAATGCATTTGTGGGACGTCCTACCTGTAGATCGTGTGGGATCAACCCAGCAGACAAAGAGTCCATGCAGGGTAACGTGTATGCAGGTCTCAAGGCGTGTTTTCGTACATAGGTGCCTTCGCCCTCTTCCCCCCCCGTCGTTTCATGTTCGCACTCCTCTTTCATTCTATTGTATATGTGTTTCATCTATTTTGTATCATGACTGTGCACCTGTCAGGGGACAGCCTGGTGGTTCCTCTTATTTCCTTTATCTTCTGTTATCTTCTGCCTTCCTCGCCTGCTTGTCCTTGCCTGTTCCTCCTTTCCTTAAATTCGAGTTCCATCCTCCCCCACCCATGTTCATGTCCGGTAGTCTGGCCTGCTCAGTAGCTGTATAGTTAGTTGCTTAGGTAAGGGGATCCTCACCCGATTCTCTTTGGATCCCCCTTACAAGGTGTGTAGGTCGCCTATGTAGTTACTGAGTGTTGTCTTATATATCTTTGGATCCCCCTTACCAGTGCTCTGTGTGACTTACCACGAGCAGGTAGGGTTGCCCTTACAGCAGAATCGGGTGACCAACCGAGGACCAACAGTACAGTTGTGCAATCCGAACGCAGACGATTTTCCTGCATTGCGATTCCACTTCCTACGCTGTCCTTCTTCACATGCGGAAGCCCACCGACCCAACTCGCACAAGTAGTGGTCCACCACGGGTGTAGGCGAAAGGCGACCAACGAGGTCTTACAAAGTGACCGCGCCCCTTCCCGCCCAAACTCGTTCTTGCTTCAGCGTACTAGTAACGGTCCACTGCGGGTGCAGGTGAATGCCGCCAGCAGGAGACAACGGGTGAACGTAGGGCCGTGCACCGCCCTCTGATTCAATTCAAGGCGACACGTTAAACGCTGCCTGACACGCAGTAGGGTGCACCGCTCCGTGCGACACCGTAAACCCCCACCGACACTTACATTCCGATCTATCTACAGCCCGAGCCATTGGTGTCTACTCTACATCACCCACACCCACGACACCACACTTCTACCCGCTCTCCACACACCTTGAAACCACATCCTCGCACCCGACCACCCTCGTGTCCCCTCTATCCAACCCCCATCCAACGACACGACGCCTCCTCCTGTTTCTCATCGTGCTTCTTTAATTTAATTCTGTTTAATGAAGGAGGAATGAGGCAGGGCCAGTAAAGGGCAAGCACAGTGGTCAGGTGCACAGTGAAATATCCCCAGCACGCACCCAACTGCGCCACCGTGTGCCCACGCACCCCCCTCCTTTCGTGCACCCACCCACACACAACGCGGTTCCACGATGCCCCACCGCACCTCGACGTCGTACAGCCTCGATACCATGTGTATCCATGCCAAGTGCTTCAGGAGCTCCACAGACCGGCTGGAATTGAGATCGACATGTGCGTGGCATGGCGCGTGATGCGCCCTTCGTCGCACCCGTCTCGTAGGGATTTCTGACAGGCATCAAGTCCCTTCGACGTGATGCAGGCTGCCCACGTCACGCACTAATCACCAACCCCGCCACTGTCCATTCCGTCTCTTACTTTGCGCTCTGGTACAGAGACCCGCGAGGCAAGCCCACGTGACACCGTTCAGCGCACCAAGAGTCTGGCCAGCAAGGATCTCGGCCTGGTGCATGGCACTGCGGTAGGAGTGGAGTTAGGGCCAGATGAGTGGAAGGAGGGTCAGGATGTATGAGGTGAGAACGCACCCAGGAAGGCGCAGGTATCGTGCGACCCATCACGATCCGCCATGTCTCCACGTGTCTCCCTCACGCTCCCATCTCCACCACCCATCCATGATGCACACGACGAGCCACCGCAGTCCACGGTAGGGTGATGCTGACCCCTATGGACCCACGGGACACTGCGAGCACCCCGGCGCGTGTCCTTCGCCCCACCTCGGGTTACTACAGGCTCTAGTGGCCTTACAGCACCACCAGCAGGAGCCCGGGTCCCTGATGCAGCGCTACCACCCATGTTGCATGCATCACGACGTCACGAACGCACGTGAGGTTCGGTACCGATGGACGTGCCGCTGCACGCCCGCTCACGCACGCAAGTGCGGCCACACGGGGATGTGCCGAACGGACCCCTGCACGCAGGTTGCAGCCCCACGTACCCTCCCCACGGTCATCGCCCATGTTACTGCGGGCTCTGGTGGGACCTTACAACACCAGCACCGGCAGCCACAGACCCTGCGACTGCGCTACCGCCCACCCCACGTGTGTCATGATGTCACGAGCATGCGCGAGGTCCCGTACAGACAAACGCGCCCATGCCCGCTCATGCAGGCACGCACGGCCACAGGGGGACGTACCGAGGTTGCAAACAGAGCACACCCCCATGCAGGCGGCCGCCCCTCGCAAAACGCGCAGCAGCGCTCCCACACCTCGTGGACCAACATCGCCAGACCACACGGCTTCACTACACGCGCGGCCCATGCGTACCGCATACACAGACACACGGCGCGAGGTTGCGCTACCACCCATGGACGAGGCTGTCACAAGAGACCCGCATAGCATGCAGCCTGGACGGCTCGCCGATCGCCACGCTACATACCCGGACCTTGTCGAGGGTGACTGTGTACGTGGGTGACACGACCATGAACCTGCATCGCCGACACGACACCCTCGTCATGCCCCACGGTGCAGGCTCCTCCCATCCGCGATACGGCGAGAGCCACGACAATCCTGCGCAGTGCATGCAGGTGCGTACGGTGTCGCGTGGCCCCCGTGCAGCACCGTTCACCCGAGCGACCTGCATCCCTTCACCCACCACCCTGCAACGCGACACCCCGCTCTCACGCCCCTTGTCATGCTCCTGTTACCTGTACCAGCTCCCACCAACGCGCGAGCATATTCTCCCGCGCCGGACACAAGCTGGGGGAAGAGGGGGAGCAGACAATGCGGATAGAGAAGAGAGAGACATCGGGCTGATGTGGTATAATGAGGGAGAATGCAGAGATGAAGATGGGAAGTGTGTAGGTGCTCGGCAGAACAGACACACTGGTGGCCACACCCCTTGGTAGCTCCGTAGACTGAACAGGAATGCCCCAGACACCACGGTGACGTAGCTGCGCACCCTATCAGGCACACACTGCCTGCACGAGGGTTCCTGTTCTGTCACCAAGTCACGGGGCCCACAACCGCCGCTCTTCTCTGCGCTGTGTTGTCTGCTAGTGTGTGGCAGATTGTATGGGATGCTTGATGCCTCCGCCGCCTAGCCGTCCCATGCACCGGGTGGGTTAGGGTCCATCGTAAGCTGGTCGTACCGCTGTTGGGGTCAGCAGCGCATGCCCATATTGGTTGCTGTTGTTGGAAGTTGTGGGGTACCTTTGCGTGAGCTGTACCAGGAAGGAGTTGGTGTATGAGTGGATGGCACCATGTAACGGGTGACCTGAGTGGTGGGTTGGGTAGCAGCACCAGTCACACTATTGCTGCAGTGTACGTGGTGTTTTGACAGCGGCAGTGCAGATGGAGAACACGCAACCTTCACGTGCATCACTGCACTTGTCCATCCGCAAGGGCCTGCCCCCATAATGATTGCTGTGCTGACCGTGTATACCCTTCCCCCTCCTGATGCATCCCAACAGCCTCAAGCACAGATGCAATGGCAACCAACAGTGAGACCACCACCTTGCCGCACCTACCCATGGTTGTCCAGTATTCCCTAGGGTAGGCAGGATGTGGGGCACCTGGACCAATGCAGCTGAGGTCACATGCATGAAAAAGGAGAGGGATGGCACGAGAGGAAGGTGTTGTTGGGGCAGTGGCATCCAAGAGCATCCATTACTGGGAAAGATTGGGAGTCGATCAAGGGTGGATTTGAACAGAGAGTGGTGATATGGAATGGTATTGGGAAGGGATAGTGACTTGAGGGTGTGCCAGGATGATGCACCATAAAAGGGGGGTGAGAGCCTGCAGCAGCAGCCCTTTCAGCAGCCCTTCCTCTGCATGCAGACACCAAGCATAGTGACTTGCAGATGCTGTTGCTGGACATGTGTGCACCAGTTCACAACACCGTGACAACTACAGATGCAGTGAATCCTCTACAATGCCCCACATGTCTTGAGCCTGCTGTACATGCCACGATGCACAAACAGATGTGTGACAGCCCAGACCCCCAGAGATAAGCGTCGGCTAACACCTCCGTGGCCTAATGGAGCAAAGATAAGCATTGTCAGCTAATACCTCACCAATTCACTATGTCAACCCTAAACCCTGATAAACTGTATACTAACCCTCTCCCCACGGCCACTCTTTCCCTTACACACCCATGTCCTCACCCGCTATGGAACTCGTTGCCCTCCCCAGCTTCACCAGAGGCCTGTCAGAGCTCCTGACCATGTCAGACGTTGATCCCAACCTCCTGCACTTCTCCGGCTTCTCCAAATCCAGACCAGCCAGTGAGGCCAAGCTGAGAGAGACACTCAAATGTCGTGACCCTACCGCCAATAACTCAGGCAACAACCAGCCCTATGAGGCCTTGCCACCCTTGAAATGGACCATTGACCCAGAGGACCTTCGATTGGCCATGATCACCCATCCCAGCCAACCCCTACCTGCCTGGTCCAGACCTCGACACAGGCGACGGAACACCTACTATCTTACCGACCCCATCATTGTCGGTGATGCAGATACACCTTACACATTTGAAGGGTACGTGGGGAGGCCCTTCCGCAATGCAGCAGGGGAGTGTGTGCATTATGCGAGATTCAAGGAGCGAAATCCGTCAAAACGCTATTAGGAGGACACAAGGCCATGGAATATCTATTCAGATACATACACGAAACGCAACGCTTCGAAAAGCCATACGGAGACCTGACGCTCCCAGCAGGAAAGCAAAGAGGAGAAAAGGGATAAAGGGAAGGACAAGAAGACAAAGAACGCAGAGAAACAAACATCCCCGCCCACCCAGGCACGGACATACTCGGGGCCACGCCCGCGGAGTACAAGCAGAGAAAGAGGTCGAAAGGAGAGAAGGAAGCAAATTAGAGCCGAAAATTTACTTACAGTCTTACATAGGGCGAGGCCCCAAAAGACGATAAATTGGAAAATAAAAATAATAATAAAAATAAAAATAAAATAAAAATAAAATAAAATAAATGCGAGATTCAAGGGTCCGGCGCTACCCACGGAATCCCATCCCAACGAGCTTGTCATTCCCATATACCAGGAGGGCAAGAGCAGCCATGGTGACGGCAGGGCATGTTCCCACCTCTGGTGTACATGGAAGTGAAGCCTTATGGGATGTTTGGGGTTAGGCGATGACTGCGCTCGTCAGGACAACAACCATTGAGAGGGGTGACGTTAGGGTTTAGATGTCGGGGTTTGCCTTCTGGACCGTTCCCATGTTTCCAGACCTTCCATGACCTTCCACAAGTTCTGCTCCCCCAATTATGTAAAGACGGTGGCAGGAGGCTTGGGCTCACTTGCTTCAGGGGTTTTGTACGTCGAGACACCGTACCATAGAGGGAGGGTGATGTCAGGAGACAGCCTGGTGGTTCCTCTTATTTCCTTTATCTTCTGTTATCTTCTGCCTTCCTCGCCTGCTTGTCCTTGCCTGTTCCTCCCTTTCCTTAAATTCGAGTTCCATCCTCCCCCACCCATGTTCATGTCCGGTAGTCTGGCCTGCTCAGTAGCTGTATATTTATTTGCTTAGGTAAGGGGATCCTCACCCGATTCTCTTTGGATCCCCCTTACCAGGTGTGTAGGTCGCCTATGTAGTTACTGAGTGTTGTCTTATATATCTTTGGATCCCCCTTACCAGTGCTCTGTGTGACTTACCACGAGCAGGTAGGGTTGCCCTTACAGCACCCCTATCCAAGCCTAACTCCACATGGCCTCTTTCCCATTTGCTGCTATCATATGAGCATTCAATATAAGTACTTTACATTCGCATATATATTCCCCAGTTCAATTATCATACATCTATCTTGTGCAAACTTGACCTCACTGTGACCATCGTCTTGAGCCCTCGTCTATAGATTACTATCTTCGACCAGAGGAGGACTTAAGCACCACTGGTGAGTTTTTGTACTTCACCTTCGTTACCTTAGTCTTCGTGTTATTATCTGCGCTGTCAGCGAAGGGCTCCGAAGGAGTGCCTTCGCCGGCGAAAGGATTGTTGCTATTAAACAACCTTTCCGTGAGACATTGCACGTTACATCGTCAAGTGCCACGGGCTACTTCACTATGACTGTAGATAGGGTGAGCTCCATTCAGGAAGCCCTCTTATCTCCTGGACATTTATTGGTTCACCTTATTCACCAAATGGCACATCTCTTCACACAAGTTATTCGGGCATTCGCTGTGTTCACTAATACACGATATTAACGCCTAAAAACCAATCTTGACAGGCTTTCCCTAGAGAACTGTAAATACACATTTACCTGCATTTACCCACATTTCCCTTAAGGCAATGCCTAATACTAGTATATTAGCTAATGCTGGTGGGTTTGCATGGACCCACTGTACAGTTCTTGCATGAGAACCATGCAGTGGTTCCCCATTGAACCTTTACCTTACACTGTCACTACATAGCAACAGAATACCACATATTGGTTAAGTTCTGTTGCCCTTGTGATACAAGGTAATAAGATCACATATCTTACAAGAATGCTAGAAGTGAGAGACAAACTTGGAGCCCCCGTCTGAGGTGACATATGAGGGGACTCCATGCTTGGAGAAGACATGAAGGATCAAGAGAAGCAAGCTCTTGTGAGGTAATCTTGTCTGTGGTGTGGATGAAGATTACCTGCTTAGTGAAACGGTCAACAATCACTAGTATGGAGGTGAACTCAGATGAAGGTGGGAGCTGCTCAATAAAATCCATAGAAATGGAATTCCAAGGCTTCTTGGGAATGGGGAGTTGTTTGAGAAGACCATAGAGTTTGTGACATTGTGGCTTGTTCCGCATACAAGTGGTGCATACTCCTTGACAAAGGATCTAATCCCTGGCCAAGTGTAGTCTCATCAGATCAGCTCCAAGGTCTTATTGACCCCGAAGTGTCCCGAGAGGACATGGTCATGTTTGTACTGGAGAATGTGAAGTCGAAGGTCTTGAGCCACAGGAACATAAGTTTAGGGGAAGGTCAGGAATCCAATGAGTAAGAAGAGGAGCTGTGGTGAAGGCTTTCTTCAACAGGTTGAAAGCTTGTCGACAATCCTCGGGAAAGTTCCAAGGGGTACCCTTGTGGGTAAGTCAGGTTAGAGGAGTAGTTGTGTATAAAATGTTGGTAGAAATTGGCAGCACCGAGGAAGGATTGGACATTGCGAACTTTGCGAGGTTCAGGCCAGTCTTAACCTTGTCATCCACCATGGTAAGGCCCTCAGTGGAGAGGATGTAACTGAGGAATTCAACTGAGTCACGATGAAACTCGCACTTTTCCTCTTTTGCAAAGAGGTTGTGGAGTGGAAGTCATTGTAAAACTTCCTTGACATGTTCTGTATGTTTGAAGAGGTCTATAAGGGCAACCTAGGTAGACGCTCTACACTCAAGAAGCAAACTGGCGAAGGGGGATCCAAAGTAAGATAGGGAACTATATACATGACACAGACATATCTGGCAAAGGGGGATCCAAAGAGAAAACTCTAAGGAACCCCTTCACCACCTAGCTATGACTATAAGTAAGCTGTCGGCATGCTAGCCCAATCACCAAATGCCTGATTTACATAAGCCATCACGCTAGCGATAACAAGGCCAGATAGATAAGGAAGGAATGATGTCAGAATGGGTTGGAACAGGAAGCGAAACAAATGGAACATAACATGAAAGGATGCCAAAGGCTAGGAGAGGCTCAGGGACCCCCAATCACACATTGTGATAAAGTGCATGCTGTGATAATGTGCAAGTCATGATAATGCACATCATGATAAAGCAGTGTGTGATTGGAGTTCCTCTAACAGGATCACTGGAATAAATTAGAATATCATCCAGATATACCAACACACAAATGTCCAAAAGGTTGGCGAAAATCTCATTCATAAATCTTTGAAAAGCAGCAGGGTGATTAGTAAGACCAAATGGCATAACCAACCATTCAAAAGACCTATAGTGAGTCCTGAAGGTGGTTTTTCATTCATCACCCTTAGCAACTTGTAGGTGGTAAGCATGATGAAGGTCAATCTTGGTGTAAATGCAAACATTCTTTGGAGCTTCAAGTCAGCAATCAATGGCAGTGGATACCAATCTTTTTTTGAGATTTTGTTTAAACCTCGGAAGTCAAAACAAAGGTGAAGTGAACCATCTTTTTTGTGGACAAACAATACCAGTGCACCATGGGGTGAGCGTGAAGTTCAGCAGATGAAGCCGATGTTCAGGTGCTTGTCAATGAATTCACAGAGTGCTTTGAGCTTGGAGGTGGAGAGGGAGTAGATAGGACCAATAGGTGGCAGGGTCCCTTCTTCTAGGGTGATATTGATATCATGGGTTGGTGTGGAGCTAGAGTGTCAGCACAAGCTTTGCTGAACACATCTGCAAACTCGTGATATACTTCAGGAACATGCTGTTTAATGTTCTCAGCGAGCTTGGGCAAGCTATCTCCCAATGTTGCTCCTCTGGTGAGGAGCTCAGGCGAAGCGAGGTCAAGTTGAAACACTTCATATCCTTCTCACCTAGCCGCATATATAACTGCAGGAGCATTGATCAGGGAAACGAGAGGTGCCTCTGACTTCAGAGGCAAGGTCGGAGGTGGCAGTGCGGATGCTGTAGGCAGGGTCATGGTTGTAGCGGAAGCTGATTGAGCTGAGGTTGCCGTAGCCATAGGAGTCGACGTCAAATTGATGGTCTTGAAAGTAATACTTGTTGGGTGCATTTATGCTCCTGCACCAAAATCAAGCATAATGTATTCGATTTATTGTATGGTGTTTCAATCTCTTCTCACATTGTTCTTGTACCATGCATTCACTTCTCTGATTATTTTCGAAAATTTCCAGTCACTCCCTATCTCTCCATTTCATTTTGTTATTTCTATTTTCACAAGCGGCTGCACCCAGCAGAGTTTGAAATGACTTTGACGCGCGAGCTCTTGAGCACTAAAGGGCCGGGTGCACGTATATGCTTTCTGAGACAGGATAGTGCTCCTCTCTCAGTGACAATAAATTCACTGAGAGAGGCGAGTAGTGTTCTTTATATTTTCATAGCATGTTGACTGAAAATCATGTAGTGCATTTGATTCTAGCTTTCTAAGAACTCTACCGAACCTTCCCTGCCATAACCCCGAGTTGCTAACAATACTGCCCAATACCCAGTCAATCGACGGGTTGTAGTGGGTGAGCCAGTTGTGGCCAAGCATCACCAAGCAACTCGAGTTGAGTGAGGTTACGTAGAAGGTAACCCATTGTTGTTTGCCAGTGGCAAACTGATACCGAGGTCTAGAGCTTGGGTAATGGTAGTGTTAGTACTACTGTCAAATAGTTTCAGGGGTAGAGTAGAGACAGGATAAGCAGGCATAGAATATTTCTGGACAAACTTGGATTCAATAAAACAATCAGAAGACCCACAGTCAACTAATGCAACAAAAGAGACATTGGGAAGCAAAGGTGAGGTCAGATGTACATTAAGGGAATCTTTGGACAATAAATGAGGATCGGCACTGAGTCTGAGCACACAGGTGAGGTTACCACAATCCTCAGATTGTGTGGTTCCAAGGTTGCTACCTATTTTTTCACCTCCATAATAGAGGCCGAAGTTCTCTCTTTAGAGGTCTTCATTGCCCAACCTTTGGAATGGCTACCGCTAGCAGCCCTATTTGTGGCCTTGGGGCAGTCCTTGACTATGTGGCCCTTGGCGCGACAAAGCAGGCAAAGGCCTTGGTCGACCCAATGTTGGCATTCCTTGGGTAGAAGCTTGCCATCTTTCCTGAGATTCCTTGAGATGTCATGGTGGCTTTTGTTGTTGGTCAAGGTGTTGTTGTTGAAGTTTCTGCGGCTCTTGTTATTGGTCTTGTTGTGGTTCTTGTTGTTATTAGAACCATTGGAAGACTGGTTATTGTTAGCATCATTGTTGGACTGATTAGTGGAGTGTGCCAGCTGAGGATTATGACCATTAGCCATTGCATCCTATTCCTTATGCCCCCAATAACGACTGTCACATTCCAATGCAAAGTTGCAAAGTTTGGCAGCTGCAGAATTGAGGGAAGTGAAGAAGGTCATCCTTGATTCATTTGGCCAAGCCCTTGTAAGTGAAGTGGCAAAGTGCAGCATTGTTTCGCTTAGTCCGAGTTGAAGCTCAGGAGGAATAAGTGAGCTGCCCTGTGGTGTTCCTTCATGACTATTTCTCCAGGTCAATCTCGGCTTGGGCAGCATTATTATAGGGGCTGAAGTTGAGTTCAAGCTCGGCCTTGAAACTGTCCCAGTCTCAAAGCCAATCAGGCTCGGGATGAACTTCACCAAGGATCGCAGGCTCAAAATGCTGGAGAGCTGAGCCAGGTAACTATAAGATAGCATACTGTACCTTCAATTCCCCTGTCTTGAAGGCAGAGGGGCGATCTCACAATTCACCCTGGTCACCTGGTACACCCCTTGCAGACCCAGCCGAGCCTAGTAACAAAGACAAAGGTAGGGCTAACCCAGGTGACCCTTCAGATGATCCAGGTGATGGCTTTGGAGGTTCTGATAACAGTGATGACCTCCCAAACCTACCCCTGGATGACCATGGTGACCTTGATGATAATGAGTTAATGCGTTGAGTTTTCATGAAACTCACTAAACCTCGTGACCCAGAGGGTGACTGAGCCTGGGGGCAAAACCCAAGGTAAGGTCCAAGGTTACAGAGCAAGGTTCAAAGAGGGAGTCGGAGAGGGACTTGGCTTCAGCTTATGTGCTGCACCTGCCCTATGTACGAGTCCCAACTTCTTAGGTAAATGAATAAGAGGCAAGGTTTTGGTGCAAGAGGTAAGTACTTAGAAACTAGCTAAGGATCAAAGGGAGTATGATAGTTAATATTCAGACTGAGGAATAAGATAGAAGTTGTTTAAATGCGGCACCTTTATGTTAGCTCAGGACCATCCGATGGTGAGCTCAATAACACTAGAACAGAATTTTTTATTTTTTTTGCCAAATTGCTTCCTAGATTCTCTTTGGGTTATGCATAGCTACAACTTCTAGGAGAGACTTGGGAAATATCTATATCACTGGAGGAGATATATGATGTTCAAAGTGTGACACAAGACAAATTCCAAATTATTTTCTTGATGTCCTAGAGTGATTCTACACAATTTCAGTATTTGGACAAGCAGAATTTGGCGGTCATGTGATAAGTCATGTGATGTATTTGTCAGCTTTGAAGGCTTGAAAAACCATTCCACTGCCACTCCAAGGCCCTTCCCACCCCTTCTACTTCTCATAATAGTATATTTGATCATTCTGAGCCATGTACACGGGGTGAAAATCTAAAAATAAGGCTTCTTGACTCCACAATCTCAAATCTGCATGTCCAAGGCCACCAAATGCTGCAAATGCCATCATCATGGTTGCAGATGATTCAGAGGATTCAGATGATGAGTACATACTTTCCATTAGGGAGCACACTTCCCTTGCAGCTGAAGGAGAGGATGGTGATTCTAGACAGCTTTCAGTGCTTAGAGATTATATTAATATTGCATGGCATTCCACAGACATCCTATTTCACTTCAAAAAATTATGTCCAAGTTTGGAAAGGCACCATAAAAAGAGAGTCTATTTAATCTGATTCACCAAAGTACTGCCTCAAGTAAGGAAAAAGAAAATTTCACCAATTCGAAGATTTGGCGCATCACATGATATAGGTGCCCACTTACATAAAGGTGCCACATTTAACTGACATCTATCTTAAGAGTGCATACAGGAGGTTTTATACACGGGCAAGATAAGGGTCAGGGGTGAGCATATATGGGGATATCAGCAATGTAAATATAACTAAATGATGCATGATAGAATGGAACAGGTATATAAGGGAATGAGGGCATATGGTTAAGCTCAGGCATGAGCTCAGGGTCAGACATAGTATCACAGGGCTCAGGATCGGCAGAAAGATAGTAGCAGTAAGTAACCTGCCAAAGGCCAGGTTCTTACACTCCATGACTTGAACCTCCAGCTCTTGAGCATTCTTCCACCGGCCCAGCCTCTGATAGGTTGCAGCAAGGTTGGTCATGGCACTCAGTGTGTTGGGATGCTCCTTACCAAGGACCCTCCTCCTTGCCTCCATGATTTAGACCTCCAGCTCTTCAGCATCCTTCCACTGGCCCAGACTATGATAGGTCACTGCAAGGTTGGCTATGGCAGTCAGTGTGTCAGGATGCTCTTCACCAAGGACCCTCTTCCTTGCCTCCATGACTTGAACCTCCAGCTCTTCAGCATCCTTCCACTGGCCCAGACTCTGATAGGTTACAGCAAGGTTGGCCATGGCCATCCGTGTGTCAGGATGCTCTTCACCAAAGACCCTCTTCCTTGCCTCCATGACTTGAACCTCCAGCTCTTCAGCATCCTTCCACTGGCCCAGACTATGATAGGTTATGGCAAGGTTGGCCATGGCCATCAGTGTGTCAGGATGCTCTTCACCAAAGACCCTCTTCCTTGCCTCCATGACTTGAACCTCCAGCTCTTCAGCATCCTTCCACTGGCCCAGACTCTGATAGGTCACGGCAAGGTTGGCCATGGCCATCAGTGTGTCAGGATGCTCTTCACCAAGGACCCTCTTGCTTGCCTCCATGGCTTGAACCTTCAGCTCTTCAGCATCCTTCCACTGGCCCAGACTCTGATAGGTTACAGCAAGGTTGGCCATGGCCATCAGTGTGTCAGGATGCTCTTCACCAAGGACCCTCTTCCTTGCCTCCATGGCTTGAACCTTCAGCTCTTCAGCATCCTTCCACTGGCCCAGACTCTGATAGGTTGCAGCAAGGTTGGCCATGGCACTCAGTGTGTCAGGATGCTCCTCTCCAAGGGCCCTCTTCCTTGCCTCCATGACCTTAACATACAGCTCTTTAGCATTCTTCCACTGGCCCAGACTATGATAGGTTACAGCAAGGTTGGCTATGGCCATCAGTGTGGCAGGATGCTCTTCACCAAGGACCCTCTTGCTTGCCTCCATGACTTGAACCTCCAGCTCTTCAGCATCCTTCCACTGGCCCAGACTATGATAGGTCACGGCAAGGTTGGCCATGGCCATCAGTGTGTCAGGATGCTCTTCACCAAGGACCCTCTTGCTTGCCTCCATGGCTTGAACCTTCAGCTCTTCAGCATCCTTCCACTGGCCCAGACTCTGATAGGTTACAGCAAGGTTGGCTATGGCGGTCAGTGTATCAGGATGCTCTTCACCAAAGACCCTCTTCCTTGCCTCCATGGCTTGAACCTCCAGCTCTTCAGCATCCTTCCACTGGCCCAGACTATGATAGGTTCCAGCAAGGTTGGCCATGGCCATCAGTGTGTCAGGATGCTCTTCACTAAGGACCCTCTTGCTTGCCTCCATGACTTGAACCTTCAGCTCTTCAGCATCCTTCCACTGGCCCAGACTCTGATAGGTTACAGCAAGGTTGGCCATGGCCATCAGTGTGTCAGGATGCTCTTCACCAAGGACCCTCTTGCTTGCCTCCATGACTTGAACCTCCAGCTCTTCAGCATCCTTCCACTGGCCCAGACTATGATAGGTTCCAGCAAGGTTGGCTATGGCCATCAGTGTGGCAGGATGCTCTTCACCAAGGACCCTCTTGCTTGCCTCCATGACTTGAACCTCCAGCTCTTCAGCATCCTTCCACTGGCCCAGACTATGATAGGTCACGGCAAGGTTGGCCATGGCCATCAGTGTGTCAGGATGCTCTTCACCAAGGACCCTCTTGCTTGCCTCCATGACTTGAACCTCCAGCTCTTCAGCATCCTTCCACTGGCCCAGACTATGATAGGTTCCAGCAAGGTTGGCTATGGCCATCAGTGTGTCAGGATGCTCTTCACCAAGGACCTTCTTCCTTGCCTCCATGACTTGAACCTCCAGCTCTTCAGCATCCTTCCACTGGCCCAGACTATGATAGGTTCCAGCAAGGTTGGCTATGGCCATCAGTGTGTCAGGATGCTCTTCACCAAGGACCTTCTTCCTTGCCTCCATGACTTGAACCTCCAGCTCTTCAGCATCCTTCCACTGGCCCAGACTATGATAGGTTCCAGCAAGGTTGGCTATGGCGGTCAGTGTGTCAGGATGCTCTTCACCAAGGACCCTCTTCCTTGCCTCCATGACTTGAACCTCCAGCTCTTCAGCATCCTTCCACTGGCCCAGACTATCATATGTTACAGCAAGGTTGGCTATGGCCATCAGTGTGTCAGGATGCTCTTCACCAAGGACCCTCTTGCTTGCCTCCATGACTTGAACCTTCAGCTCTTCAGCATCCTTCCACTGGCCCAGACTCTGGTAGGTGATAGCAAGGTTGGCCATGGCGGTCAGTGTGTCAGGATGCTCTTCACCAAGGACCCTCTTCCTTGCCTCCATGACCTTAACATACAGCTCCTTAGCATCTGTCCATCGCCCTTCATCATCAAATACTTGTGCAAATTGATTTGCCATGTTTATTTTTATACCTTTTATATGTGGCTCAATATGAGAGAGAAGAGTTCTCCTAAAGGCATAGTCCTCTGTACTATCCTCAAATGGGATAGATAGTGCTAGGATCTGCATCATGCACCCTTGGTTATACTCCTGCTCTGCCACCTCCAGCCTTTCTTTGGCCCAAGCATGCACTAGTGGATGAAGGAAAAATGTGTCGTCTCTCTCCTCAGAGCTAATTAGTGAGTAAGAAGTTAATTCACTAATGACCTCCTGAAATTCAAAGTCACTCCAGGAACCATCTGCAGTTTGAAAGTTATGCAGAAACTGTTTTGCATCATCGAATTGCCCATCTGGATGTATAAGAGCTGCCTTCTGAAATATGCTCTTGGAAATACCCCTATAATGCAGAAATGCACACAGGTGTAGCAGGCTTGCTGCTTTGGGACTTAGCCTTTTAAAGCTGATTTCCCACGTTGTGTATACTGCCCACTGATAATTATCTACCATCTGTACAGAGTGCTTGCTCATCAGCTGAACCCGATTCTTCTGGAGAATATTCAGGTATTCGTTCAAGCTGCACCCATTTGAGATATAGGCACCTGCTTGTACAATGGCAAGGGCAAGGTAACCAAGTTCTTTGGCAATCAGAGGTGCCAAGCCATGGTCCTTTGTAGAACCTTTGGCTGTAGAGAACATGAGGAGCAAATGAATTGCTTCATCAGGATTCATGCCTGGCACATGACAGTTGGAGCTGGGTGCATGCACACAACATGCCACATTGCGAGTTGTCACGATGATGTTTCCATGCTTGCATGCTGGGAAGTACTTTCGAAGGTTTATATCTCGGTCATCAGCATTGTCCATGAAGAGCAGCCACCCTTGGTGTTGTCCCGAAAGCCAGAGAAGAGCATCCTCAGCAGTCTCACCAATACTCCCTTCCCAAGCAATGTCCTCTAGGCCAGACTCTATAGTGGACACACTACTTGCATCCACATAATAGACCCTCCAAAAGCTATAAAACAGATTAGTCAAAACATAACAGACCCAGGTAAACTACACCACCGTTGATAAAACCTATCAATGAATGTCAATGCAATCTGTGTTTTTCCCACCCCACCAAGCCCATACAAGACAAAGATGCGCTGTTCCTCCTTAACAGTGGATGTCTGACCTGGGAAGAAATATCCCTTAAGTTGCAAAAGGATATCGACTCTTCCAGTAAATCTGCTTGTTGGTGGAGGACAAGCCTTACGGTGAGCTCTCTGTTTACCTGATAGTCGACTGATGGTGCCTGCACCTATAGTATCTACCATAAAACATAAGTCATCAGCTGTGAGCCATTGCAGATTGTACACACTGAGGTGTGCCACAGGTATCACTTCCCGGCGCTCCCTGAGAGCAATGACAGCAGCCATTACCATCTCATCTACCTGTCCCCGCCGAAGATGCTGTAATGTGTGTGTTGCCACCTCAGGTAACCTTTCCCACTGTGCCAATGTTACACTTTGCATTCCTTGCTCCACATTGAACCGGAAGTAGACGTTTGGTACAGCTCTGAAGCGCTGCTCGGTTTCCTCCGCTGTTGCCTCACATTCCGTGGTGATCCTCTTCAATACCTCGGCTACACTTAATGGTATGACATTATTAAACAGACTAGGTGCCGGCAGGCTGGCAGTGGTGACATGTCCAGTGCCAATGCTGACGACGCAAGCAATATGTTGGCGCGGAAAGACATGTTCTGCTTCTTTGAGGATTTGCCTGATCGGATTGTTGCAACCCAGGCCGGCATCCACGAAGGGTTCACGCATAGGCGGTATGCCAATGAAAATCCGTTTGAAAAAAGTAGGAGCGGCAGACGTAGCACGGGCGGCCTCCCATATAGCGCAGTCGAATGATTCGTATTTGCCTACGCTGTACGTACGAAAGAGGCGGGGTGTGCTCATGTTATTTGCGGGCATCGCGCAGACGAAACTGGGCTACGCTCAGCTATGTACCAAGTCAAGAAGTAGCGGCAATGTGAACATACGTTTTGCACACTTCTCTGCTGGGTCTTGGATCGAACATGCGTGCGTTAGGATCACCAGTCGATTCCTGGATGATTGCCTTGATAGCGTTCTCCAAATTGCTAGCCTTGAACATTCCGTCCTTCCAAAATGGTTTCTTCTCCGAGAAGACTTGTGAGGCGAATGTGCCATAGGCTTCGATCGCTTTATCTACGGGCAGGCGAAGGCGGCCCAGCATGAGTGCTATGAGCCTGCATGGAAAGTATTAGCGAGCGACGGCGATCGAGAAGAAAGTAACTTACCCGCCTGTACTCGTACCGCAGATTAAGTCGAAATATTCACAAGGAAGGGGCGCGGTGGGTCGCCCTTCTTCGCGCTGGATTCTTCGCATGATTTCTTGTAGTATGATGAGTTCGGACAAGCCACGGATTCCACCACCATCTGCTGAGGTAGTTAGAAGGTGGCAGCTAGCAGGCGTGAAAACATTACCGAGTGAGAGCAACCTAAGCCCGGCACGCTCAGGCTGGTGCTCATCGGTTTGCGTCGTGGGGGTAGATTCGATGTCCGTTCTTCCTGCGGCAAGCCCAGAAGTAGACTGGGATTTGACCTATTCATGAAGATTCATCGGATATAGTAGTCAGTCCCCTTGATTATTTAGGGTCCCGGAACAAACTTGTGCTTACCGTTGACGGTACCAAAGACGGCTTTACGATCGGCGGCATTTCGCCATGCCTGGATGAAGGAGAAGCTTTGGCAATCTGCTGATTATGGTCCATGGAGGTGTTAGAGGTCAGGGTGGTCTGCGAGAAAGAAGGAGGCAGTGCAAGGCAACCGCGTGAGCCTGTAAACTGTCTAAGCAAAGGTTCCTGGCGTCAATCACTTGGTCAATCAAACAACTTTATTCGGAGACCGAAACCAGCGTCGAATGACGTAAGCTATGCGAACATTAACAGCGGGACATGCCCAAGCCTAAGCACAAAAACAGGAAGAAAAACTCCCCAGCCGCTATCCCTTCTGTTGCAGGTAGTAGCTCTGACCCTCAAAAACCGGAGAGAAACCCATCATCTCCAAGTTCTTCGCAACCTCCAGAGGGGCAGGATGTCCCGGACCCAGACGCGTCTTGCATCGAGAACAGGTGGAATGGACCTCGTGTTATTGACGTGTCTGCCTTCGTATCGTCGCAATATGCTGCCGCGCCGGACATGGAGGACGTGAATTGTGCCGTGTATGCAGCTCCAGAGGTCCGGGAAATGATTCTCAATGTGTTGCCAAAGGAGAATGCCTTGGTAGGTATTCCTTCCATTTCGTTGACTCACGCAACGCTTGACGTGTGAGCAGATCCTATGGTACAATAAGAGCCGGAAGAGTGCACGCATTTGTCCAGCATGTCGTAGATTCTATGCTGTTGGAGACATTCTGTTGCCACATCTTGTTGATGACCAGAGTGGATCCCGGGCAGAGTATGTTGATCCACGAAATGTGCGCGAGAAGCGAATCAGTGGGCTTTGTAAGTTCTTTGAGACACTAGTAGACGACATTGGATTTAACAGCGTCTGGTCAGGTTCTCTTATGTGCTTCGGGATTGCGTCGTACAATTGGCCAGGTTCAATCGGTGCTTGGGGGAAATGGTCGTCCGAAATAGATGCAAGAACACAGGCTATCTTACTCGGTCCTGGAGCAAATATTGCGGACGATGGCATGGGGGCATTCATGAAGATCAGTCGAACGGAGGATTTGCTTGATGTGATCTCAGCTGTGTATCGTGCTGGACTAGCCCTGTATTAATAGGTCTTTTACGCTGTGTATTTGTAGAGTGCACGTTTCTGTTATTCTGACATATTTGACTGATTTTTTAACGCCTCGACAATTTCTACACTTGTGTGACCAAAAACAAAAGGTAGATCATATACTATACAATAGAATACCTCCCAATGGCTATTAATGTGGGACAATAAGGTAAAGGTGTAAAGCGTATACAGCCGAATCGCAGAGAAGGCATGAATGTAGGTCATACCCATAATACTTTTGATTAGTAGAGGGTCAGATTAAAGCTGGTGACTTGGGGTAAATACGCAGCCGCCGCCAGGTCTAAAATGAAAACATCATCAAAGCAATTATGGCCGTCGAATCCACCAATGACGAAGAGGCGACTGTCGGCGAGGACAGCGGCATGGTATCCTCGCGAAGGCGGGTATCTCCCGCGTGTCTCCCTTGGTTCCCACTGGAGTGTTACTGAGACAAGAGGTCAGATGTGCGACTAGCTAAGTGTTCGTTCAAAGGCATACCAAGATTGAAAAGAAGCAGATCGTGGTTGTACTTTGATCCGTCGTGCCCGCCCATCACAAACAGGTAAGATCCAACTTGTGTCGCAGTGTGCGAGAGTCTTCGTGTGGGAGTATCTGGTTTAATTGCATGCCACGAAAGTCTCTCTGTAGCGGGATACCCTAGGTTGGACCACTATCAACCAAGGCCAAGTGAAGCAGCGCGCACCTAGACTCAAAACCCAGACATCCTCGAAACATTCTGACCCGTCACTGCCGCCGATAATGACAACCGAATCCCCAATCAGGTTTGCTGTATGGTAGCCACGTGGTCGGGGCTTTGGACCTCTGACATCGACTGGCTCCCATCGCATCTTCTCGTAAGGCATCGACACATCCAGGGTCCACAAGTCATTAAGCGCTTTCGCACCATTTCCGCCACCGAACAAATAGACTTTCCCATGATAATACCACGTAGCATGGGCACGGCGGGCGATAGGCTGGGGCTCATGGGGCGGATATGTGACTTTACTCCAGCTGCGCATCATGGTGTCCAGCACGTAGAGGTGGTTGTAGTACGTTGGGCCTTCTCCACCGCCAAAGACGAAGATACGACGATCTACCTGCGTTGCAGAGTGTGCGCGACATGGAGGAGGAATATCACCCACGGTCTCGGGATGAGCCCACTGCATTGTTTCTTTCAGGAAGAGTTGGCAAAGTATACTGTAACGGGAGGTGGATGGGAACTCACCGGTGTCGAACGTTAAAACATCTCGAGTACATACCACATGGTCACAACCACCGATCTGCCATGCCAGATTGTCGATGAGTGTGACAGTGTGGGCACGCATGGCGCGGTTGGGTAGATGTCCATAAACCGGCGCCTTCGACCAGTACATTATCGTCGAAGGGGCAGGTTCTGCCACGTGATTAGGAAGGCGCGGAGTGTTGCTTGGCGCACTTGTCAATGCTTTGTACGGCATGGTCAATGAATAAGAACATTCAAGAACTCACCGAACGCGCGCGCCAGGTTGGGGTGAGGATTGTGTCTTCTTGGAGCCCTGAGATTGCACAGAAGCAGGGTTGCTGGGCTGTTGGTGGTGTTGGCGGTGATGGCCGGACCGTGCTGAATTTAGGCTCTGGGTTGGGGTGGTTGAGCCGTTGAAGGAGGGTGTGGGTGTTGGCAAGGCAGAGCCGGCCCTGGGACGGTGGCCGCGAGATAATGGTTCCTCGTGTTCACTTCCTATCAACGTATGCTCATCGTCGGCTCTCTGCTCGTCTTCTTCTGGCATGCCCTCGAGTTCACGATGTAAAACTGGCGAGCGAAGCATCTGCTGCTCGCCTTCGGGGCCTAGCCGCATACGCCCTCCAGAAAAACTGGATGTTGCGGAAGCGTGGTTGTGCATCGCTAAAGACTCCTCGGCAGCGTACCCAGAGCTGAGGGCCGCAGCATCGGTACGTCGTTGCATAGGATGAGGACGACGGGAGACTTCAGCTTCGGGGAGATAGCCATCGAAAAGGGCAGTCGAGGTCATTATTTAATATGGGGAAGCTAGCGCTCACCTACAGACTTGGCTGACCCGTTGTGCGCCTTGATCTCAAGCGGAAGAAGCCCGTTTAGTTTAGTAAGAGCTTGAGATCACAACTACTTTTAGTACTTCGAAGCTGTACAAAGCACCTGAGCTCCGACAAATGTTACCTAATCCGCTGACAATCGATATCGATCTGGTCCTCGCCGCAGGCCACGTTCACTGACGCTTCAGGATCGATTGGCATCTACTATATTTTATCTTGCTATAAGCCGTGCTCGGCACCACTCAGCTGCACATCAATTTTACTCAGTCAGGCCGTGTCTTCTTGCTTCGAAAATGATTCGAAGATCAAAGGTCTCAGAACAGAACAGTATCAAGGCATCTGGCGTATGCAGGGTCGTGCAGTGGTCCGACTGTCTCGTGCCCCGGCGTACCCTTACCGATGTGGCGTTGTCGATCTAGAGATGGTGCACCGTGACTCACTCAGACCTTTCCTCTCCACGCCTGTCAGGTTACTTATGGTACAGGTGTCTTTCTAATGCTCGGTATGCCTCCATCCTGTCGTCCCCACTGTCATAAATTACCATGAGCCACTGATCATCAACCGATGTCATGTCGACGGCCGTTTATACCCGAGGACAAGACCTCGACGTACTTGAACGTTGAACAGCTAAGCATTGACAGTGACTAGAGCTGAGTAAGGTTCACAATATTCTATTTAGATATCTCAGTCTTAGCTTATACGCGGCCGCATACCATCGAGAGTTGGTGACGGCTTCTCTTTCCGAACTGCCGAAGATACATCGGCACCCTGTTGCATTTTGCCTCGCACCTGGGTCGGCCGCAACTTCCATGCTTCCAAAGTAGATACATCACATGGTGTCTACGTTTTGTTAGGATAGCCCTCGACATCGAGGAGCAGCGAGGCTGTGGGATTAAGCACGACATTGGAAGACTTGCGTCTGGAGTCTTTCACCCTGCTACACACCCAAGAACATGTGAGGGGTATATGCAGGTCCCAGGGAATGCCTTGGTTCATGTTGAAAGGGTTAACGCAGCATTGCAGAACTGTATTGGGACCATAAGTGTATGTTCACAATTCGATAAAAAAAAATCGGATTAGAGCTAGCACTCATGATATAGAGCGGGGGACCTTGATTTTCATCGAGTCAACTTTCGGTACACGAAAACTGTGTTATTTGTTCCCAATCTATATTATCTGAACTGAATGGCATACACAAATAACTGGTATTCTCTAATTCAAAGCTTCTTTTGTTTTAGTCGGAGACCCAACTTTGAGACAACTGACCTTGTGCCGAGGTTCCGTGTGCTGTCGGAATTTGAAAACATCTGGGGAAGAAAGAGTGAGCCGTCGCACACTGCAGCTCGCCCACCGCACAGTAGTAGCACCGCGCGCCTTCGCCCACTAAACATCTAATTCTTTCCACATCGCCCAACAGTGAGTATCTCCACTTCATTTACGTGTCGTATAACTTTCTCCACGTCGTCCCATCAATTTTCGCTGGTCCTGCTTTTGCCGTCGTCGTCGAGGCCGTTGTTGCTCATCCCCGCCAGCGGTGTCAGAATCGCGACACGCGCCGACCCGAGGCGCGTCCCCAGCCTCCACATCTTCATTCTATCGCTCCTTTCGACATGTCTACGTGCCATCTGACCTCTAATCGCTCTCATCATTGTTTCAGATGCCCAAAGACACCACCAAGTCCAAGGTACGCCGGCGCTCTACCCCCACCCCTGCATATATCCCAATATCTTTTCCAAATATCATTGCTGCCTCGTACTCATCATTTCACTGTCCCATAGAAGAAGGCAGCCGCCGAGAGGAAGGGCGCCAAGAAGGGCAAAGATGGCCCCAAACGTGCTCTCTCCGCATACATGTTCTTCAGCCAGGATTGGAGGGAGAGAATCAAATCGGAGAACCCTGATGCTGGCTTCGGTTCGTCTCCTTATCTTACTGTGCTTGTCTGCTTCTCATTGATGGTGTCGACACGTGCAGGTGAAGTCGGTAAGCTCTTGGGTGCAAAATGGAAAGAACTCGATGACTCCGAGAAGAAGGTGTCTCCGGCGCCCATCGTTCTCGTCGACCGTTCGTTGATCTCACGTGTTGTAGCCCTACATTGAACAAGCTGCCAACGATAAGCAACGCGCCGAGCGAGAGAAGGCCGAGTATGATGTATGTTGTACCAGCGCTTCTCCTCCCCCCTACTCACGCCCTCCCCCTGCACAGGATAAGAAGGGAGGCGGCAGCGATAAAGAAGACGATGACGAATAAGCTCATCTCTTCTCCACGCTTTCCGCATGTACTATCTTCCTTTTGGCTGTCTATCTGTGTCCGTATCATGCACCGCTCAGACCTATTTTCCTAATCGCGGACCATATGCCATTTTTCTTCGTCGTCTCGTCGGCTCATCGGGTATCGGCAATGGTCACATGCAACCTCTTGTTGCCCGCTCCATATATTCGACTTCATAGGTGTATGTAGTGTAGAGCTCGATGTAAAATTTGCGATCGAACCATCCCTCGTGGCTGGTATATATTGCTTAGACGACCCCTTGGGAAGCTGCAACCTTACGGCGCTCCCACTAGCCTCTGATCACGTGTAGTGAGGACGCGATAGAAGGACGCGACGTATGCTGGCTCAGGTACAGTCTGAAGTCAGATTTGCAGACTAGCTAGCTCCGAGTCATTGGCCCGGGTATCTGCCACCGTCACGGTCGGAACGAGCAGAGCCTTCTGAACGAGTTAAGAGCTTACTGACATCGCTGATCTATTGCCTTCCGATGAATCCCCATCTACTCACCGACCTAAATGTGGGTCAAGCCCGCTGTTGAAAGACAGTTCGCCCATATAAATTGTGGCCTGACACTAATATATTTCTGACATTTTTCAACATCAGTTCAAGTGGAGCTATGAAGCAAAATGAAATCGTCTCACTCCCACGCCAGGCTTCAAGTTAGCCTTGCAGGCATACTAACATGAATGCGTGGATTATGGAGATTATATTTATTGGAGAGACGGAAGGCTAGAAAATACACGAGAACACCCGACGGGGTTATTGTCCTCTGGGGATCATGGAACATTATGCACAACTTCTAGTGTTACTAACAGAAAGCCTTGGCCTCAGATTCCGTGTCTATGGTTAACGCAGCAGCATATATTGAGGGATGCTTGCGAATTTCTAGTAAGGATAGAATTAGTCCAGTAAGTATATCAAGGCATCAGATGTCATCTGCACCATCATTATAACGGATAAGAATTTGAGAAAAGGGAACTGGTAACTCCTGTTGTAAAGCTTTCAGAGGCAGACGTGGCTTTTGTAGGGAGGGCTTAGTTCGAATAGGTCCCAAGCTCAGGCTGGAGGTTAGGTATCAATATGTATAGCATACTACTAGTGGAAATCTCACATAGCATAGCAGCTCATCAAAGGTTTGTTATGGCGACGTTTACTCGGACGGCGAGGTAAAAAGTTTCCATCAGTTTTGAGCTGCCTATATAGGCCAGAGTCAAGTCGGTAAAATCGAACGGTAATAAAGCCTGTCAAGTCCTCCTCACGCCGGGATTTTCTATAGGACAGTGACTCTACCCCTGATGGGGAGAAATATAGTAACCATAAATGTAACTGATATCAAAACCCTATGCTGAACATACTGAAGTGTTCGGGGTGATGCCTATCTCCTAGTCGACGAGACCATTCATAAGTGTAGACTTGAGATGCAGACTCCCTGTAGCCTTGGGACACTTGGGACTGATGTTCACTTGCTATCAAGAAGTGGTCACACTTGACAGACTATATAATGAGTGTGTGTATAAAGATAACTAGTGGCTTACAATAACACCATCCAGAAGGATTATGGCATATGCATCCCCCATGTCAGCTTGCCTCTCCAGTAACAGCACAAAACGCTGCATTTCGCAGCGTGCTGGTTAGTCACTGCTAATCTCATAAAGACAAGCATTGGGCACACCTGGTCGTTTTCACCTTGGGTATCGTACATTTCAGTCTCAACATCGTTTATTTTGCCTGCAAGATATTCCTCGCAAGGTAAAACATTGCCCCCTTTGGTGCAAACCGACACCTTCCAAAGCGGCTTAGCCTGTGACATACGGTAGAATGGTAGTGGCAGCAAAGAATGAGATAGTGCCTCCACGTGCATGTATCAACATGCTACTGGGCGACCAATAGAGGACGTAATGCACCTGGAGTTCTGCTGTTGACTGAGTAAAACTTTATGGTGTTGCATGCCGGCGAAGTGACCCAATAAAACAGCTAGCTGCCGTTGTACTATTAGTCGATTATTAACAATTTCTGGTCATCTTAAATATTGCGAAACTCGAAACCTGGCGCGCCTGGCTCAGCACCATCGATGATGTTCTTTGAGAAACCAGATGTGCCCTCTTGACTTCGAGCGTCTTCTACAGACCACACCTCAGCCTCCGCAAAACCTATACTTCGCTTGATATACGGCAACGCCTCCTGCAACACCGGCGCTTCCGAGAATGGCAGAGCACGGTTGAATGCCGTTTGTACACCAAATTTGGCGATCCGCGCCTGTAAGGAGCGTTTCACGATTAAGGCAACACGATCACTATAGAAGCATGCTTCACACCTTCATGGCTTGTACAAACGGCATTACCCGCTTGTCCTTCATCAACCCTTGTTTGCTCAAGAATTCTCGGACCTTCCCATCATCCACATTTATGGTTTGCGAATCGTAAGCATCCTTCACCGCCTGCACGACCTTGTCTTGCCATTCCGGGAAGCTGGTAGCCACGAATATCCGGATACTCTTCGGCTTTCTCGGGTCGAACGGCGCACCCCCTTTGCTTCTGAGCTTTTTCAAAAGCTGGCCCTCGGCCTCGCGAATAGACTTGACGATGGCTCTGATGTACGCGCCTGAGTCAAGGATGGCGCGATCAACGGGTCTGGACGGTGTGGGCCATCGAGCAAGCTGGACGGATTGTGCCTCCTTGAGGATGGTCGACCAGATATGTTCGGAGAAGTGTGGAATGATGGGTTGCACAAGCAAAGACGAGATGCGTATCCAGTATCTCACTACGTCGATATGCATACCGACATCGACAGTGATTTCACGGTACCAATCGCGTGCGATCTGCATCTCAAAGAAACCATACTTGAGGGCGTCCTTGAAATTCATACTAAAAAACAAGACATGATTATACATTTAGAAATGATCCTGCTGTACGACTTACCGCTCATACTGCTGCTGAGTGATGTTGATCAACTCATTGATCTCCTCCTCGAAGACACGATCATGATACTGTTTGTCTCCAGCTCTTAGAGATGCTTCGTTCTTGACCGTCTCCTGCACAAATATAAAATTTCGACGCATCGCGCATATCGACGGCATTACTCACGTCTGACCACTCGAGCAAGGTGTGCAACCTCAAAATGGTCGCGTTAGCGCTCATCTCGTCGAAGTTGGCATCTTCAATGCCGTCCCCAGCATCGGCTAGGGCCAATCTAGTCGCATCTGCCCCGAATTTCAAGACGCAGTCTCTCATCGTCAAAAAGTTGCCCGTGCTCTTGCTCATCTTCTTGCCGTTGAGCATCAAGTGGCCATTAGTGCGCATCGACAGAGGCCAATGCTTCTCGGGGAATATTGCCGCATGGTTGTAGACAGCAAATGTCAAGTGATTCGGGATCAGGTCCTTTCCGGAAGAACGGACGTTAAATGGGTAGAAATAGTTGAATTCGTGCTTCATGATGTCGGCTTTTTCTTTCGGTAGAGGGGATGGGTTTGGCCATGGTCCGTCAACGAGAATGTACTCCCAGATCGCGTCTGTCATCTGGTCGGGAGTTACGTTCAACGGACCTGGCACCTGTCCGTCGACTACACCGCCTGGAGAGCCATTCGTCGTGAAATCTCCAGTATTGAAAATAAATGAACTCACCTTGCAAGAAATGTGCAACGGTATAATATGCCATGTAGATGGAGGAGTCGCTCAAGCTCTCCACCATGAATGTCGGGTCCCATGGTATCTTAGTGCCTAGGCCGTACGTCCGCGCGCAAGCCCACTTATTCAACCAGCGCAAAACAGCTTCAAATCCATTGCGTGTCTCATCCCCATATGTTTCCATTCGTGCAACCAACCTGTATGGAATCGATAAGCCAAATAAATCTCCCGTACCCCAAAAGTATCCACTGACTTCTCCGCTTGCGCCCTCCAAACAGGCTCTCCATAGTCGAGATACCATTGGTCCATCAAAGCAACCACACACTCGTCTGCACTGCGACTGATAATCAAGCCCTCGGGCTCCGCATAGGCAAAAGCCACGCCCGCCTTAATCATGGCGTCCCTAACCTTCGGCTTGGCATCTTGCACTGACTGACCGGCGAATTCGCCGATGCTCATCGTCCCGGAATAGAAACCCTCCTTATATGCGATCTCCTTAGCCTCGGCCAACTGCTTGACGTCCTTCTGCGATTGGATTTTGAACTGCTTAACCAAGGCTGGTGCAGTCATGTCACCATACGTAGGCGTCCTTAGGACAGGGACAGGGTCCAACGCTACCCAAGCTGCTTCAACACCATAGTATTCTGGTTTCTTCTTCAAATCAGTGAGCGTCGCAAAGTCATCGGGCGAGTCCGATGGGACCGAGGTGACTACACCAGTACCCTGCACTTCAATTAACAAGAGTATACGTATATCACGGACAAGCCATACCTTTGTGGCAAGAACATTGTCCATGGGCAATACATATACTTCTGGATGGACAGCAAAGGGTGCCTTGATCCGTGTGCCTACGATCATTGCGCCGTCGACTTCCGCGATTTGGTTGACCTCACCTCGAGGAACGCTAATGCCCTGGAACGCCATATTTCGCGCGGCACGGTATGTGCATAGGTATACATCGGTGTCATTAATGGCAAAGAGGCCGTACTTAAGCGCGGTTCCGACGAAGCAATTCGTTTGGCCATACCTAGATATTTACCACGTGAGCCGTTATGGAAAGCGATATGGAACGTGACATACATGGTCTCTGGACGTAGGGTAGCTGGGACCAAATAAACCCGCTTCCCGTTCAAATTGTTCCCAATCGCATCGTGGACAGCTCTGCTCCACTCCACGACTTCCATCTTGACAGCGGTGTATTCCTGTGGTCCCAAGGCTTCGCCGTCCGATCGATCATGGTCCATACACGGCTGGCCGTCCTTCGGGCTATAAATCGTGTAACGTTCGCCGAACTTGATCTTCTCCTGTGCAAATAGCTTGTTAACCTGCCATCGGACGAACGAATCATAGTAAGGGTTTGCATCGGTTGTGACAAAACTTCGGCGCCAGTCTATTCGAGTCCCTAGGGCTAGATGATCCTCCTACACGACTAAATTATCTTCCATAGAAAAGCAACGTGTGCATGAGACTTACCCGTGCAATGGGCGGGAAGTATTTTAGCCAGTATGCTGGATCTGCAAATTTTTTTATTTCAGCGCGTGGAACGCCGATCGATTCCATAATCTGGAATTGGTAGGTGTGGCCGGTCGCCTTGGCCGCAACTTTCCCCTTTTTGCCCTTCTCTACTGCCCCAGAGCCCTTAGTTGTAGGTAGTGCATCTCCGTTCTCTTCTGGTGCTTCAACTTGGTACCCGGAGAAGTCCTCGCCAAACATTTCTATTTCCCGAATGATTTTATCTGAAGAAGCCTGCATACATACCGTGAAATGACCGCTGCCGTCGGAGGGACAATGGTACGTACTTTGATCGGCATACCAGTACAGTGATATCCGTGGGGAAAAAGTACTCGTTTGCCCAACATCCGCTCATATCCCGCCGCAAACTCAATCTTGGAGATAGTGAACCCATGGCCAAGGTGTAGAGATCCATTCATGTATGGGTATGGAAAGTTTCCAAACCATTTCGGGTATTTTTTCTGGAGCTCTTCCGCGGTCATATGCTCCTCCCGGGGTGCGTCGGTCTCGAAGAGCTTTTCGGAAGCCCAGCGTTCCTGGTATTTTCGTTCTAGAGACTTCAAATAGTCCCTCTTGGCCGTCTGACGAGTTCGGTATGTTAGCTTCGTATTGTGTACCTCAATAAAGATTTCGAACCTGGGCCAATTCGATGGTGGCTGAATCCGTCATGGTTGTTCGATGCGCTGATCGGCAGGGATGCAAAATGCCAACGAAGCGTGATGGAGCACGCAGTAGCCCAAAAATCGTGAGACAACAGTCTACTTTGAGATCCTTTATAAAGACAGTCTAGTCAGAAGTGACTCGAGTCAAATAGCAACAGCTGGGTCGCGTACTTGTGTTCCGTGTATTTGGCGCATCCCGATGCCATAAGCACGGCTATCTTAATAGGTAAATACGTTCATGGAGACTTTGACACATTACTTTGTTAAAAAAATATAGCTTTTAAGGGACCAAATATTATCAGCTCTGATCATGAACTGAGTTCCCAGTACTGCCCATATACATTAGTATCCTATATATATGCAGGCAGGCAGCACCTTGCAGCTGCATGGACGGCTGCGTATAGCACACAATATCAGTCAATTCTGTTGTAATGCGAATGGCTCTCCTTGTATTGGCACTTTCTCGGCAACGGCACTGCCATCGGATCGCTTAATGGAGGACGACTCGTGACACTGGGAGATCTTAGCGTTTGTGGGTAGACGTTAATGAGATGCGCACAGCATCATGCACATGGCGGTGCTGGGGCAGAGATGCGATACGACAAGTGGCACTGCGTCATTACTCGTACGTAGAATACTTACAAGCTACTAGTAGAAACAAATCGACACGAGAAACGACCGTGATTTCTATCATGTTCTCCTATGCAATAGGAGTGTCCCCCCACACGATTAAATCCACAGATCAGCACGTCCACGTGGCCTATAAAGGAGTGTGTTGAGCGAGCGATTAGGGGAACAGCGTGTCATGATCTCCGTACATCTCTCCTGCCAGGGCTGACGGTCGACTTATAAGCATCTATGCCAAGACATTCCGCTATTGTAACAAAATTGTATCCTTGGGCCTTGAGAGTGTGGATCGCAAACGGTAGCACATCGTAACTGCATCAAGTGCATAAGTCACAAACGTCATACAAAATATACTAGCACGCGTACACTGTGGTCTTGACAGTCTCGTGCTCGAGGCTGATGCAATGTGAACATGTACTGCAGTAGTCAGTACAAGAGATATCACACGCACGAGATGATGGTAGACTGATGCTTGTCTGCAGCATTGGCGTAACCTTGTTTCGACGCCTGCGGTGTGGCACCCATGGCATCTTCGGAGCTATGAAACAGTCAGAATGTGTACTAGGCCGTCCTGTTCGAGTTGAATAGGCACTCAAGGTTCCAATTCACCACTGCAAGGAGCGCATGAGTGGAAGTGGCAACACGATGCAGAACTTATATGCCCCACAGCTCTGGCCAAGCGCACTCGCAACTTGGCGTACCTTGTCATTGTAGTTACCGTACGGCTGAGGGGAGCTGTCTGATGGTAAACTAAGGTCGTCAATAATATGACTCACCGGCCTAATTACAGAAGGGACGACCCCGAGGATCTTTTGCAACGCCACTGAAACAGAGGATCTTATATATGTTGCAAAAGAGCAAGGGAATGGAAAATCATTACTGTTGATTTTAGTGAACTCTTCGCGAACTGGCAGCTACCATAAGATCACAGAAACCGACAGCTCATGTTTTAGTGAGCAACGTACTCTGGTCTTCGTCGAGCGTGTTCAGGTCGGGATGGCTCCAAGTATGGGATGCTATTTGGTGGCCGGCCTTATGAGAGGTTTGGAGAGAGGTGACTTGGTGCGGGTCGTAGATGCAATCCCAGTTGTCTCCGTTCCTGGATAATGAAGAGATCAGCCTAAAACTCTATAAGTCTTCGTAGCTGTAGACGTACACGAAAAATGTGCCCCTGACTCCCGCCTTCTCGAGTGTTCTTGCAATATCTACGAGGCAGAAAGCACAGAGGTGAGGCAAGGAACTTAAACAGCAGCGGGCGATGACGGCAGGGGACAAACCAAGATGGTATCGGTAGGGACCATCATCGAATGTTAAGGCGACATCGTTTGCCTGTGCAGGGACTCATAAGCATTTTTTAACGAAGAGGGATGGAGCAGGACTCACTTTTTTGCAGCTCGTGTGTACGTCTCCTGGGCCGGATCTGCGCTCGAAGGTGTTATTGGATGAGACGACTGCGACTCCAGCGCAGAAGGGGAGCAGAGCGGCGATAACGAGCGCGGAGATAGTGAAGAAAAGGGGGGAAGTCATTATTCGCTCAGCAAGCAAGAGTAGCTCGTGTATGCGTGAGGGGATGGAAGGAAATATTAATAAATGCTAGGATGCAAAGGGGGGGGGGTGTCTGTCCAGGACTGCCCTCTAGGGGCGAGATGGTGGGAGGAGAGAAGAATTGGCACGAACTGTCACAAATTCGTCACGCATAGTCCACCTCATGAGCATGTGATGCTGGAGTGGGGACAGTTCGTGTCTCTATTCTCCTGAAAATAAAACAACGTACGCCTCGTTTCTTTAAGCTTTGAAATTTGAGGGGCCATAAATTTTTGGAAGAACTGGCGAGTCGCATTATGCCAATGACGGACACTGGCCCTCGAAATTGTGACTATCATGCGCGAAATAGAGAAACTCGGGTCCACTGTAGCGCGACGCTCTGCATGGGGGTGGGCTGCCCTCGAGACACGCAACGGCTTTATTTTTGTGAGTTCAGTGGGCTCTGGAGCTTGTGGGCATGAGTCGAGAAAATATATGTAGACCAAGCAGGATGCGTACCAGACAGGCTCCACGAGTTCAGCGGGAGTCTTGACAGCTCAAGCAAGTGAGACATGGGTTTCATTGTGACCATGATAAAGGATTATCGGTGAGGGCCGCGAGGCTCCCTTGACGACAATTGGAGGTTGTGTTAGCCAAACTGAACATCTGGCAGTATGGCGTATCTTGACCCTGCGGTATGCATCCGAATACGGGCTAGCCTACTACGTAGATCAGTGATATATCACCTCAACTTTCTTGATTCGATCGTAGAGTACTGGCAACAGGAATATTACATTACTTATTCAATTATGGGTGCCAAGGCTAGTCTAAACTTGTGACCTGATTACATAATACCCACTTGCCCTAAAATTTTTTGTTCTTTGACGACGTGGAGGGAGAGCTAAGACTTATACACTGCTGGCACTTGTACTCGCGGACGTGGAATCAACTCTCCTTATGGTGCTCTTGGATCGGTTTGACTGCTAATTCTTATTTCCTTTTAATCGTGGGGTTGCCAAATATTGCATGGCTTCGATCTTTCTCACGCAGCCTTTCCCCTCTCCTTCAGCCATGGACGCCTCTACCAGTCTACAAATCCCAAACAATGACTGGTCACAACCGGGTCCATCATCCACTCGGTCAGGCAGATCAGCGTCTGCCGCAGTCGTGAACACAATGCCCTCGCCGTCCTCCAAGAAACGCGCGTCGCATTCTGCCACAACGTCACACAGTCAGCAACAGCAGGAAACATCCGGGTATCGGGATGTTTACTCCCATCCAGCTGCAGTCGCATTTGCTACCGCTCATCCTCGTCGTACGATTCCCAAGTTTGGCCCATATCTTCTCCTTCAAACGCTCGGCGAGGGCGAGTTTGGAAAGGTGAAGCTCGGGCTGCATGGTCAGTGGGGTGAAGAAGTCGCTGTCAAACTCATTCGGAGGGGGAACATCGACAATCCTCTCCGAATGTCTAAGGTTGAACGGGAAATTGAGGTACTTAGGGTGAGTGTTCACCGCCTCTACCACGCCTGCGCCTCATCAGATCGTTAGATAATCCAACATCCCAACATCGTCCGCCTGTACGATGTCATTGAGACAGACAAGTACATTGGCATCATTCTCGAGTATGCGTCGGGCGGTGAATTGTTCGATCATATCCTCGCCCACCGATACCTCAAAGAAAAGGACGCGTGCAAACTTTTTGCACAACTGATCTCCGGCGTTTCGTACATCCACGCCAAGAAGATTGTCCACCGCGATCTTAAACTCGAGAACCTGCTCCTCGACAGAAATCGCAACGTTATCATTACCGACTTTGGATTTGCCAACCGCTTCGAGCATCGCTCCGATGACCTCATGCAGACCTCCTGTGGCTCTCCTTGCTACGCAGCACCCGAGCTGGTCATATCCGAGGGATTATACGTCGGCTCGGCTGTCGACATATGGTCGTGCGGAGTCATCCTTTACGCAATGCTTGCTGGTTACCTTCCTTTTGACGACGACCCTGCCAATCCTGAAGGCGACAATATCAACCTTCTTTACAAGTACATTGTCAACACGCCACTTACTTTCCCAGACTACGTCAGCCATGACGCCAGGGATTTGCTCTCCATGATGCTCGTTCCGGATCCGAAACGACGATCTGGACTTCCCGAAATCATGAGTCACCGCTGGCTAATGCCTTATAGTCAGCTCTTCAGCCGCACCGTCCCAGAGCTCGAGCATATTGCCGTTGAGCAACAGAATCAGAAACGCCAGGCATATCAGAGACAGATGCGATCCCATGCCGCTGAGCAGCAAGCGCAACGGGAGCACGAGCAGGGTAAAATCAGAAACCGGGGCGACATGCCTCCATCGTCTTCGAGCCGACACCCGGAATTTATCTACGACTCTTCTGTGCCGGATCTTTCTCATGTCACCCCTCAGCCACAGCGCAGAGCTGTTGCAAGCGCTTTTGTGATAGGATCCGCCGCGCAAACGGACGAAGAGGACCCATTCGCTACACCTTGTCTGCCATCTCCAACTTCTCCAGACGAGGTTGATGTGCAGGGGGCGGCACGAGGCGAACCTCGTTCGAAACGCTCCAAATCCAAAGAGAGTTCGCGCAGCAAGCAGAGCCCTAAAGAGAAACCGCTCCCTGCCACCAAGAGTCCTGAAAAGGATGGGACTGGGTCACGACGGAAGAAAGGGGGATATCGGCATACGGTCCAACTTGAGTACCCCGACGATGAGGCTCAACCGCAGACTCAGAATCAGGCGCAGCCGCAGTCGCCTCAGAGAACGCCGCATGATGTGGACATGGTGTATGTTAGCGACGCTATTACGCCGTCGGCCAGAGTCCTCCCTGACCCGCCCCATGCAATGTCACCCTCAACGCCTCGATCGACTCATAAATCGCCTGCCGCGCATGTCGAAACAACACCTGGTCCAACTACCCCGCGGGCTTCTCGACCCCTCCCAGAACCAGGGTCAAGTGCACCACCTGCCATCCATAGTGACCATAAGCCTCCCGTCGTCACACCTAAGCGTGCCCCGTCTATCGAGTCTGGCGTCGGCGGGCTACATCACCCCAAGACTGACTCCGGATCTACAGGCTCTGGAGGAAGCAGGCATCGCAGGGGTATATCCATGGACAAGTTTGGGTTCGGGAAGAAGATTACCAGCAGCGTTTCTGACGGAGAAACTGCACCTGCTAAACCGCCGTCCTCATTCCTTGGCAGGCGTCCTTCGACATCCACAGATGAGAAACCTCTGGCGCAGTCCGAACCTGGGAGCAAGGACGGCTCTATCAAAGGGTCCAACAAGAGTAAATCGCGAAGGAAGACATTGAGCTTGATGGTGGAGCCCTTGAGCAGGTGTGTCCCGCATTGAGCATAGTGAACGTTTCTCACGCTTTAACTCGCAGATCAATCAAGGACCGAAGTAAGAACCGGTCCGTCACAGTCGAGTCAACCCCGAAACCAAAGTCGAAAGATCAAGGGTCTGCTCTGGAGACTGAAGTGTATGCCTCTGGCATGCCCGCCGCTGTCCCTGAGCCGTTGGCCATGCCTGCTCCTACTAACGCATTCCGACCCTTCAAGGATGTGAGTAGATCCGAGCCTGCTGGTCTATCATCACTTTCAGCCAAGTCTGTCATGAGCTGGTTCCGCTCTCGAAGTCTTTCGAAGAGAGACGCCGAAGCCATGCAGCCTCCGGTGACGCCTCCAACGTTCGAGATGGTGGAGAAACCTCAAATGGACGGTTATGTGGGTGCAATGGGCGCTTCATCTTCGAGTAGTGTTGGACAGCCTCCTGTACAGGTCATCGTTACAACACCCAACAACCAGGCGGCAGAGCCTGCAGCTGTCCAGCCAAAGACGATGCGGTCGGCTTCAGAGTCTGGAGGCGCTAGACAAGGGTTCGCCAACCTCATGCGCAATGTCACGGGCGTGGGCACCGCCTCTGCGCCAGTTTCCACAAAAGTTGGAAAATTCGACAACGCCTCCCTGCGCATCCACCATGGCGCGGTTGACCACGCTACTGTCACGAGTGGTGCGCCCCCCGAGGTGTTTGCGCACGTTACCAAGGTGCTGGTTAGCATGGGCTTAGAGGTGCAGAAAGAGAACAATTTCAAGTACCGTTGCATCAGACCTAAAAAACCAAAATCCGCGAGTGGTAAGGACGGGTTTGGAAGACAAACCTCGGACGCGGGTTCAGGGTACACTGCCTTTACCATGGTGGGCTCGGCAGCGTCGAACGGGGTGCGTACTAATGTATGCTTCTGCAAACCTATGCAATAATGCTCATGCGGTTAGGTCGATAAGCGTGGACTCCCTGTACCTTCTCATGCACCCTTTGGGACAGGTGGTATGCTTCGTGGACTTCTCATGCGGCGGCAATCCTCTCAGGTTAACCATGTCCCCGCGCCTCCGACCTCTCCGTCTGCTCCCTCGAACTCGTTTGACACAGATCCGGATAGCATTTTCTCGGATTCCTCAACCCCGCATGCACTCCCGGAACAAATTCCCGGCGGCAACGCAGTCTCGCACCCCATTTATGGCGACCGAAGTGTGGATCAAGGCGATGAAGTTCGCTTTTCAGTAGAGCTCACGCGGTTAGATCGACTGGAAGATACGCTGAGTCTCGACATTCGACGATTGAAGGGTAACCTGAGGAGTTACAAATTCTTATATGATACACTCAGAGAGTGAGTGATCTCAAACCCAACAGATCTACTGGAAGTTGACGCCTCGACAGACGCTGTGACTTTGCACGGTAGATCCGTGCCGAGGGGGCCCACGTCTCGGTCCCCATGCGTCTCTGGTTCATCAATTCTTGCCAAGTTGCTGTTTCCTAATTTGTCTTCGCAAGTCCGTTACAGAACACTACAAGTTTATTATCTTCTCCTATACCTACCTAGCCACTTTCCTTGTCTATGATATGTTATGGTATGTTGGTCTAGGTCTATTCCTCACAGACTACCGTGGATTTCCATCAATCATTTCTGCTTCGTTTGCGCTCATCCTCATGTTCCGTAGTTAGTACTTTGCCCAGTGAATATACTATTCGCCATGCTCGTGTTTTATTTTTGGTTCTTTATTAGAACCCCGCGATCGTGAGCGCTCCCATATTCGCAGTATCCACTACCCCACCGCCTCCTCTCCTAGTCGCCCCGTTCACCCACGACCGCAAGCGCAGCATCCACATGAACGACAAGGAAGAGCCGGGCGATGCTGTCCCAGCGTGTAAGATGCTGAGCCGTGCAGAGCATTTACGAAAACTGACGTTTCGTTGGTTTGAGGTCGTTCAGCGCAGCGCGGGAGTTGGACGGCATTTATCAAGTCGTGAGTTTCCTCTTGAGATTGTTGGATGAGCTACCGTAATAACGTGTGCATGATAGCATTGCGAGCGTTTCTGGCGACTTATCGAGCATGACTGCTCCGCCGTTCATCTTGTCGCCAGTCTCACTTACGGAATTTCCTGGTAAGAAGCATGGCTCTTGGGCGGAGTCTGGCGGATCATTTACGTAGCGTCAGCTTACTGGGCTGAACGACCCGAGCTGTTTTCCCAGATCGCAGATGCAAAGGGAGAGGAGGCTAGGTCGCTGGCAGTATTGAAGTGGTTCATTGTGAGTGAACTGTTACCTTGCATGATGTACGCCGTTCTGAGCATTATGCCATGTCACAGAGTACCTTGAAAGGGCAATATACCTCTCGCAATGATTCGATGGGTTCTGAAAAGAAGTAAATCTATACCCCTGAGCCTTTCAATGTAATGATTGATTTTCACTCAGACCGCTAAATCCCGTGCTTGGGGAGTGGGTAGATTCACTGCACCCACTATCCATATTCTTAAACTATGACACTCAGGTTGTTTTACGGTTTCTGGCCGAACAAAAATAACCGGGGAGAAACACGGCTTGTGGTTGAACAAGTATCACACCAGTGAGTTCAAGGTGCTGTTGCCAGTCCGTTTAATTCAGTTTGTGTCAAGTCCTCCAATCACTGCATACATGATCACCAACCAGTCCAAGAAACTTGCTCTTCAAGGGCACTCCGCCCAAAAAACTAGTTTCTCGAGTGGCTCGATCATAGGTATGTCCTCAAGCGGGACCAGCAGTATATTATTCTGGCGCTCGTTTAATACCATCGTCAAGTGAAACAGATTGGGCATGCAACACTCACTGTGGAACTCCCTGGGGGACAGAAGGAAATCTACATAATAACACTGCCAAGACTACGTATCGACGGCATTTGGTACGGAAGCCCGTACATCGAGCTTTCCGAGTCCTCTTACATACAGTCGTCTTCTGGATGGTTGTCAACTGTGCGTGGTCTCCTTAATTTCCTACGATCATCCTGGCTGAGTGGCGCAGATTGAATACAAAGGGAAAGGCTATTTTTCGGGAAAGACTCACTCGTTTAAGGCAGTGGTTACACCCCCTGGCTCGTCCACCGCAAGACATACCATTGAGGGTCAATGGCACACAGCATCCAAGGATGCACACGGCACATTGTTCCATGACGTGCAAGGTCCAAAGGAAGAGGTGAGCACCGAGCCCATCAAGGAGCAGGGCGAGTGGGAGAGCAGAAGGCTTTGGCGCCTCGTTTCCCAAGGGATCAGAGAATCCGACTTTGAGACGGCTAGCCGGGAGAAAAGTAAGATTGAGGTAAGTGTTCTCTCTCCTGTCAATCTCGAAATCTATCAGGAGTATGGTTTGACCTGATTGTCGTTCTTATTCCCTGGTCGTGCTAGAATGAGCAACGGCAGAGACGGAAAGACGAGCTAGCAGCAGGAACGCCGTGGCAACTCAAGCATTTTACTCATGTCTCCAGCGACCCCGAATGTATGTATGCGTTTACTTTCACCCCCCTTCCCTCTCCCTCTATGTTAAAAACTAAAGCACGGGAACCGTGACCATCTCTAGATGAAAAACTCGGCAAGTTATTCAAAGTCCAACCTCCAACAGAAGACGTCTATGTCTACAACGGGAATGGGCCTGCGTGACCATCGTGCTCACGAGTCATACCGTGTTTGCCAGTGGTTGTGTTGATGAGGAGATAGTGGGATGTTCTATTGTGACGGTATGTTAATAGGGAGATTGGGACTGGTGCCCATAGAATTACATCTTTGTACTGTAAGGGGGACTCATCACAGCATCCGTTTACTCTAATGTAGCCTATGGTGAGTCATCTGACCTCGTGTTCGGTAGAACCTAAGACAAGGCGCGCCCATTGGAGCCATCCAAGCACGGTAAGTAACCGTTCAGGGAATCGACGAGTGTGATAACTCGATATCCGGTATCGAAATGGTATTCTAATAGCTTGCGGCCGGTTTCGTGGCGTTTTCCATTGTTACGTGTATTAATCAATATAGCTTTTCGGAGTCAACCCGTGTCGCTTGGCATTACATTTTTGCTGGAAATTTTTTTTTGGAAGTGGCGACAATTAAAAAACCTTTGGAAAAACAAATAATGTCTCCTGGACATGATGCAATTCTGTCTCCGCCAAACAGCCTGATGTCACAGCGTGTTGGGGCCTTTGTCTCATCCACAATGCATTCCTGTCTCAACTTTATGTAGCTCGCCATGTACTCTACCAAAAATACGAGTGCGGGCTCGTTTTGTTGTCCGGATCGAGCACACCACCTCTTGATCGGACACAGTGGCACTAAACATGGCCCAAGATGTCCGTGCATAGTTTACATAAAAATTGAAGATATGATGCAAAGATAATTTTCCCCGAATGTCCTCGCAGAGAGCTTTCGATTGATCCACGGTTCATATTTTTTGGTGGTGGGGAGTAGTGGCTTAATGTTGAGATCAGACGGCTGGGTTATATTCGAGGACAGGCGGCTGTTTGGAGGAGACAGAATTGCATTCCTAGGAGACATTAATATTATGCCTTGCAAAAACGTTGACACTCGGGGCGGCTATGGGGAAGCGCGCGCCCAGTGACAAAACCTGTGAAAAAACCACAAAGCCCAAGCGTGAAACACCCTATTGGTTCTGCCGTGGCTTCTTCTGAAGATATCATGTCCGACACTATGAATACTGTGTATTACACTGGGGTACTTCCATATAAGTTATATATGCTTGCAGCAGGTGATGACTTCCTTTTAACAGCCACGACAATTTGACGTGCGTGCAGTGCCCATCCCACAAATTCAAGAACATCAGGTCTTGGTAAAAGGTGAGTAGCTAGCTATATAAGGATAGTGTACTTACTGATCATCATTTATATAGTGTCTTGTTGCGGTATTTATTTGTACATCTTCTCCACAATACGGTCTGAACGTGTGATCCAGGCATTTGCGGATCGGACTCCCATTTTCACGAAGGAGGATTCCTTGTAACGTTTCCCGTAAGGTCTCTATGAAATCTAGTGTCGCCTGTCTTCAAGTTACTACTTGCAGTTTACCCCGGGGCATGAAGTGGTCGGTGTCATAGCGCAGGTGGGGACACAAATCAAGCATCTAAAGCAGGGCGACCGCTGTGTCGCAGACCCTACTGTGTTTGTCAGTATACTATTATGCCGTTCACTCGATCAAACTCTCATACCATCACAGTGCGGTATTTGTTTCTTTTGTCAACGAGGACAGTCGCACCTATGCGAGGCCGTCTCAGGCCATGGGGTTACCCTCCCGGGCGGGTGTGCTGAATATGTCACTTAGTAAGCGCTTCTGCTCCCACCCACGGGTGAGCACTCGCTGACTGGTGGATCAAGCGACGCGAAGAATGTCTACAAGATCCAGAACTTAACGGATGAAGAGGCGGCCCTGGTCGAGCCGACCTCGTGTGCTATCCACGGAATGGATCAGCTCAATACCCCAGCTGGAGCAGAAGTCCTTGTAGTTGGAGCAGGTCCCACCGGTTTGGTTCTCGCGCAGCTTTTGAAATTGAATGGCGCCATCAAGGTTGTCATCGCAGCAAACAAAGGAATCAAGACCCAAAAAGCCAGGGAACTCAACGCCGGGGACGACTACATTGAACTGGACAGGGAACATCCAGGTCCACAGTGGGAACAGATAAAGAAAGAGTATCCGTATGGTTTTGACGTTGTCGTGCGCGTTGTTTTTCGCGACTGGTCCCGCCCCCCCTGAAACCACGTATTTCAGGTTGAAGCTACAGGTTCTGAAAAGATTGTCAATGATAGTATCAACTACGTGAGAAAAGGTGGCACACTCCTGCTGTATGGTCTCTATGGAGCGGATGCCATGGTCCACTGGTCTCCCGCCAAGGTGTTTCTCAATGAGATTAAGGTAAGCGAATGACATACGAACGTCATATTACGGACCCTTACACCGAATAGATCATCACGTCGTTCGCTCAGTCCCGTTGTTTTTCACGCGCTGTCGCATACCTTGAGAGTGGGAAAGTCAGGGTAAAAGGCATGGTACGTACTGCCAATAGACTCCGGCGCAGAGTCCGAATGTGTTCACATATGGTTTGTAAGGTTACCGACATATTCACTATAGATGACTATCAGAAAGCTCTTGAGAAAATAAACAGCCGTGATGCATTGAAGGTTGCTGTTAAACCAAGCTGAGAACATGCGGGTGAGTTTGGCCATACTGTCTTAGAATCGCCCAGCACTAATATTCACTTTCAGATTCCGCCAACCCGGTGAGGAGGCTTAGAGCGCGGCAAGGACGAAAGTATAATTAGTGAGCGTGATGCGGCTCATCATCGTCACTAGACTGCTTATTAACATGATCATGCGGCATCTATTGTATTTGGGACGTAGCGGGGAGGGGGACAACTGCAGCGTAGAATTCATCGATCACTAAAATACGAGGAAAAGATAAAGTCTTTGTGAAGAGTGTGCATGCGAGAAGAGTGGGAGGGAGGGAAAGAGCAGCGACTGTGCTGCAGTTAGCAGGTTCGAGGCGAGGCGAGGCGAGGGAGCGGCAGGCAAAATACCTGTGCGAAGGCGCATTCAATGCAAGAGGCGAGCGAAACGACAACCACCTAAGTATAGTAACTTCATCCATGAACGCAGTTACATAAATTCTGGCTCCAAGGTTGTCATGTATGTTTGTTTCATTGTTTTGGATACAGCTTATGCGCTTTTGGTTTGGGTTCTGTGCCTTTTTGTTTCACACATGCAGTGAGTCGAGAAACACCCGTTAATCCCAATTTTCTTGTATACAACTCCTGTGGTCCCGCATTAATTCTTTGATGAAACTGCGTGTGCTCGGAACTCACACGTGGACACATGAATTAACACGTGCCACTGGATTCTCTAAGCATTTACCATTAATTACATAATAGCTAGCCTGAAACTGCAAGTCTACATGGCTGCGGTACGCCTCCAACGCAGCGCGCTCATGCGCTGGGGTATATACCATTAATAAATTATTACTTTGGAAATACCTAATTAAATGAGGCGTCAGAGCTAGCGGGCCGCCACTGCCCGGGGTTGAGTGTGTTCATATATGCAAGAACTTGCATTATTAAGTCCTAGGGTCCCGTGCAGCTTACCCTGTGAGAATCATAATAGCCGCAGCAAGCTCTCACTAGTCTGCTCTCAACGCCAAAGGTCATTCACCACCTCGTCGACCGCAGGAAGACAGCGTGCCCGCGCACTTCACTTGAACAGACAAAGCTCAGACACTCGAACTGAAAGGATACCTGGAATTACTGTAATGTCTTCTACAGATACTATGAATGCGCTCTACTATACAGCAGTGCGTGTCCATTATTCTTTACAGGAGCAAAAGGACACAGATTAATTCTGACTTCTGTGACAGCCGCGGAAATTTGAGGTGCGTGCAGTGCCTATCCCACAAGTACAAGATCATCAGGTCTTGATGAAAGGCGGGTACATATCGATGGCACGAGCGATCTGAAATCTCACCCTTCTGTAGTGTCATGCTGCGGTTAGTAGTACTTCTCCGCACATGCGTTCACCTGGAGTCACTAAGAACGTTAATCAGGCATATGTGGAACCGATAGTCACCTCCACGATGGAGAATTCGTGGCAAAATTCCCCGTAAGGTTGATTTGAAGTGTACACACATCCCTAATCCAAGACATACAATTGCAGCTTATCCCAGGGCACGAAGTAATCGGTGTGATAGCGCAGGTGGGACTACAAGTCAAACACCTTTTCGAGGGTGATCGCTGTGTCGCAGACCCAATTGTGGCTGTTGGTATATGCTTACGTGGACAAGAAAAAACACTCACAATACCATAGTGTGAGAATTGCTTCTTCTGCCAAAAAGGACAGTTGCATCTATGCGATAACTGGGGAGCTCGTGGTGTTACCTTACCTGGCGCCTTTGCAGAGTATATTGTTTTGTGAGAGCGGTTGTTCCACGTCGGTGTTGCGCATCGCTGACTGTGTTCAGTGACGCAAAGAGTGTCTACAAGATCCAGAACTTAACCGACGAAGAAGCCACCCTGGTAGAGCCGACGTCATGTGCTATTCACGGAATGGATCAGCTCAATACCCCAGCTGGAGCAGAAGTCCTTGTGATTGGAGCAGGACCCACGGGTCTAGTTCTTGCACAGCTACTCAAACTGAACGGTGCCGTCAAGGTCGTCATTGCAGCCAACAAAGGCGTCAAAACACAGATAGCCAAAGAAATCAAAGCAGGAGATGAGTACATTGAATTGGACAGGGAAAGTCCAGGACCACAGTGGGAACGGCTCAAGAAGGACTATCCGTATGGTTTCGACGTTGTCGTACGTGCCGTTACTCCATCTGTGGCCCAAAGTCATGTTTGTCCTTGTAGGTTGAAGCCACAGGTTCTGAAAAAATTGTCAACGACTGTATCAACTACGTGAGAAAAGGCGGTGCCCTCTTGATATACAGTCTCTATGCAAAAAATGCCATGGTCCACTGGTCTCCTGGCAAGATTTTTCAAGATGAGATTAGGGTAAGTGAATGTCTGACGTAAAAGAGTCAACCTGGTGTAACTATTCTTCATACCGAGTAGATCATCTCATCGTTCGCACAATCCCGTTGTTTTCCACGAGCCGTCGCCTATCTCGAGAGTGGAAAGATCACGGTGAAAGGGATGGTGCGTGTTGCTTGTAATTCCGGTGCAGAGGCTGAAGGTCATCACATTGGATCTGCAAAGGTTACCGATGTTTTCACGATCAGTGACTACCAGAAGGCACTTGATAAAATGAACAGCCGTGCTGCGCTGAAGATTGCTGTTAAGCCATGCTGAGAGTAGGGGTGTGTGTGAGTTTGACGACAACACTATCCTTGTTCCAGCAATAATATTCCCAGATTGGGACCCCGACAACAACAACAACAACAATGTGATCATTGTTAGCTATTACAACTTCGCGAAATAGTAGAGCAGACTCAGCTGGGATACAGAAGAGATTGCCTTGTCAGAAAGTGCTGTAATTTGAATATTGATACGTCTGTAAGTCACCAGCCACGTACCAGATATTAGGCGAGAACTGGAAGAAAAAAAAGAAGGGTGACTCGGAGATGACGCTGCATCGAGCGGTGACAAACACGAGCATGGCGCAACCTAGGCTAGCTGGCAACGAGATGTTAGGTTAAATAATTCAGATATTAAGTTCCTACTTATATATCCGGCGAATTCCACACACCGCAGCAAATCACCATTGCCGGCAATATGGTGAATTTCCCGCACAAATCCAGGCCCGGCCGAACCCGCAATTTCTCCATGGACAAGGCTCAGAGCACGCCACTACCAATCAATCTGGGCCAATCCTTCAAGTGTCAGATGTGCAAAGCTCAACACCCACACAGCAACATCCAACGTGCCTCGTGAAATGTGAATTTTACGCACACATCCTGGCCTGCCACCATGTGGAGTCTCTTGCTCATTGCCATTTATTGGCCCCCCTGGACCTCTTAGAACCCAGGCTCTGTCCCTTGCTTTTCTTGTCAGGATAATTGATAGATGTTTGAAGGACATGTTCTATATTTAAATACCCTTGCCATTTTATAGAGTTTGCAATGCTACACACACATTTTGAGGAAATTGACCCATTTCCTGTTCAGTGATAGTACTTGACCTTGCCCACCTCCCTCCTTTTTCCCTCTATTCTGTAGAAGTTTACGGGGTGGTCGCAGTAGGAAAGAACGGCTTGGTCTTATTAGGCGCCGAGCGCGCCCCACAAAATACAGCGAAGATTACAAACTCCAACACACCTCCTTAATCGAAGCACTCTTCAACTCCAGCTTCCCTGAAAACCAACTCCTGGAATAGCTCCAACAGCTTTCCAATACCGAGTGACCTCCCCGGGTAGAATGGGAATATTGAGGCCTCAACAAATAAGGGCTTACACGAACCGCCTCAGAACACGAAGGCTTGGGTGTGCCATCCACCAATCTCAACAACAACTCGAGTTCCCATGGCTAATGATGAGTCCCGGTAATGACTGGTGACCGGCAACAAATGGTATGTGTGTGTGCGCGACATGGTTGGGGGTTTTTCGCGCGATGTGGTAAATGCCTGGAACGTCACAGGGCTTTGCGATGAACTTTACAATGGGAGAGCCCTCTCAACCCCAACACCGGGGGAGCACGCGTTTCGATCCCGAGGGAGCCAACAACTAGAGCGAACGGGCGGGGCCCATAACCTGTAGAAGTTTACAGGGTGGTCGCAGTAGGAAAGAACGGCTTGGTCTTATTAGGTGCCGAGCGCGCCCCACAAAATACAGCGAAGATTACAAACTCCAACATATTCTACCATTGGGGTTGCCTGTGGTTTGCAAGCGGGTATGTGGTCTAGCGCTCAATTCAGCCTTGTCAGGTCTTGCGGTCATGGTTGGGTGTTTCTCCTTGGTGTTCTTGCAGTTCTTGGGCTTCTTCTTCTTCTTGAGCTTGTCCCCACAACAGGAAGAATGGGTGGGGTTGGGTGGATCATTAGAGACTCCACCCCTATCATCAGGTGACTCCTCACTACTCTCCTGTCCATCCTTCCCTGTCACACCACCCTTGGGCTGTTTGTGAGGCAGCATGTCAGAACCCTGGTCCTCCAACAGAGGCTTGCGCTTCCTCCCCTGGGACTTTGGTGTGTCCCCAGACTTATCAGCATCCTTGGGTTGGCCCTTTTTTACCAACCTACTAACCCCTTTTTTGTTGCTGGCCTTGTTGTGTTGCAGGATTTCAGGGTTGCCATCATCTACAGGCCTCTTCCATGTCATTATTTTCAACCCACTGTTCTTCCTGGTCAGAGTGCCTCCACCACATGCAATACTCCTGCTCAAATCACTGGTATCACCACCAGATGAATCTGGGTCAGTTTCCACACCCCCTTCATCATTTGGATTGCTTGAGTCATCAGAGGTGGGCTCAGAGTCCTTGTCAGGGGACACCCTGTTTTCCAGTTCCGACACCACACCAAGTTCCGACTCCATTTCCAACTCTGCTTCCGGTTCCACTTCTATCTCTGACTCCGCTTTTGGAAATGATTCCGCTTCTGGGAGAACTTCCACCAGTTCTGTTCGCTTTGCCAATTCCACCCCACCTTCCGACTTCCACTCTTGGAACAGTGTCGGGAGTCAAGCGACTCACGTAGTAGGTGGCATCAAGGGTCAATCAAGGGTCAGGGAGGTCAGGGGGATGCAGGGTTGATGGCGAGTGCCGAGTGTTGTCCCTGGCTGCGGAACATAGTATAATACGGGCTCGCTGACATTGGGGGTCCTTAGACTTTTCTCTTTGGATTTCCCCTTGTCAGGTGTAAAGACAGTTGTTAATTCCCAGTGGCAGCAAACAGTCACTGTATAAGCTACCTAAAGACAGTTGTTAACTACAAGCTAGTTAGTGGTGAACTACAGTATACAGGTTAACGACTTACTTCCCAGTGGCAGCAAATAGTCACTGGGAAGGCTACATTACTGTACATGCGCGCATACACATATGTGTGTCTCAAATCGAAAGGGGGTCGAGCACAGACCAATTGTTCCACCTTCCCGGGTCATGCCGAGCTACAAGATGCTCGACATCCTACACTCCCCCTCAAGCGTTGCCATAGAGAGGCCGAGTGATTTTGAATGAAGGTCGAAGGTGGATGGGGAAAGGAATTTCGTAAAAATGTCCGCGGTCATGTTGGAGGAAGGTTTGTATTTCAGTTGGATCGTACCGTCGGTAATTTGCTGCCTAATAAAATGGTACTTGACGTCAATGTGCTTCATCTGACGTAATGGCTTTTGGTGGTTAGCAACACAATGGTTCCCTGATTGTCCTCGTAGATGATGGTGGGTTCGTCTAGTGTAAAACGTAGTTCTTGAAGAAGTCGACGTGTCCATAGTATCTTGCGCGCAGCTCTGGATAGTGCAATGTATTCCAATTCTGTAGAAGACAGAGCAACAATGCTCTGTTTCTTTGAGGACCACGAAATGGCACCGTTACCCAAAAATAAAGTGTATCCGCTTGTTGATTTCCTATCCTCGGAATCTCCAGCAAAATCTGCGTCTGAGCATGCATATAAAGAGAAATTTTCTCCACCCAGTGTCAAATTCGATCGTGAGTGTGATATACATACTGAAGGATTCACTTAGCCAGATTCCAATGAGTTTGGCTAGGATTTGATGAGTATCGCGCCAATTTATTGATAGCGTGTGCTATGTCAGGGTGTGACATGGTGGCAGCAAACATTAAGCTGCCTATAAGTTCTCGATATGGGAAATCCTTCGGTTGATTCATTTGTTCTTCATCACTCGCGATCGTGGAGAAGTCAATGCTGAGGGGAATGGGAATTTTGGGTGGTTTTGTATTCTGCACTTTGAATTCCGCCGCTATTTCCTCAATATAACTTGTCTGCGAGATATAAATAGAATGTGACTTAGCATTTTGAGTTATGGCTGTTCCAAGGATCCAATGTGCGTCTCCTTGACCAGACACGCCAAATCAATTGCTGAGCGTGTCTTCAAGCTCCATCAGTCGATTTTCATGACCTACTGATGTAGCGTCGTCGACCCAGAATCCAACGATGGCCCATGATCCATCATCCCATGTTTTGAAGAATAATGCTTGATCGTGCTCTGAGCAGGTCCATTCAAGCATCTTCATAAACTCTTCAAGGGTTTTCCTCCATTGATTTCCACCTTGCTTTGTTCCATAAAGGGCTTTCTTCAATCTCACTGGTAAGTGTTCCTTCCCTGGTACTTTAAACCCTTCTGGTTGCTCAACCCATACATTTTCTTGCATGACTCTGTGTAAATATGCTGATTTTATGTCGAATTGACGGATTGTAAGGCCGTACACTGCACCGATAGCTAGAATGATGCGGAAAGTTTCCCATCGTATCACAGGAGCGTAGGTCTCATTATAATGGAGACCCGGGACTTGACTATATCATTTAGCGACAATTTGAACTTTGCGCTTGGTGATTATGTCATTGTGACGTGTCAAACGCAATGCTGTGCCCGTTGCGAGGAGGCTCTGCAGGCTCGCTGAACACGTCATGATAGACCATGTTCTGCCATTCTGCTTGATGTGCTCGCTCTCACGCTTCACCTTCTTCACCAGGTAAGTTCACTGCACCGTTTATGTTCGTTGGCTCTCCTGCAATATTAGCCGACATTATTACAGAGTCTTGAAATTGCTCATCTGTAAATAACCTGTGTATCTACATGTACAATAGTTATTACATAATCCCAGTGGGCCCCTTAGGGACCCACTGTATAGGATATGCGTGGGAACCGGCCAGCGGTTCCCATCGCATCTTACTCTTACCTGTCACTACGTAGCATTCAGAATACCACTCATTCGTCAGGTTCTGTAGTGCCCTTGGGATACAAGGTTCTAATATCGACACCCTTTACACCTTTTTGAACTATCCTGCGGTTGATCGCCACGTGACCAACCGATAGTGGATTCGAAGCAATCTTGAAAAAGATCGCTGCGTTGATGACTAAACATCGTTGAGACCCTCCAGTAGACCCTCTACTGTCGGCTGCAAGCATGATGATTCCACGCAGTCGAAGACAGACACGAGCGATGAGCTCGAGGTCCACGCCCCAGGCGCAGCCCAGCGACACGACGGCTGACGCTACCCTGGACCAAGAGTCCAGGACGATAGAAGACGGAGAGATCGTAGATCTCACCGCCCTTGTCCCCCCAGTAGAGGACGAGGAAAACCCCGACCACGTCTCGTTGAGCATGGCCAGGGAAGAGACGATGCCAGGCAATGAACCGGCGCTGCCCCCCCATTCCTCTCTGCCCAGAGACAAAGGAAAGGGCAGAGAAGTCTTGCCGTCATCAGACGGTAGAGCAAAAACATCGAGGCGGGCACAAAGCCACGACTCAAACTGACGCTCACGAAGTAGAGCGACGACGATCGTCCCTGAAGGGGATGACGGCAAAAAAGACGAGCCCCAGATGATGGTCAGGGCTCAGAATACTCGAGCTCCAGTCGCAAGAGCTCGAGGGCTCACGCCATCGACCACGAGATGGCAGAGGCCCTGAACAAACAGGTGCAGGCTGCACTGCACCGAAGCACGCTGACGCGCCACAAGCACGATCAGCTGGCATCGCAGCTTGACAACACCACCGCTGCCCTAATGGCAATCGGCAAGGAACTCCACCAGGTGGAGGAGATCAGGCTGCAAGATGCAGCCACGCTGGAGGACGTCCAGAAAGCCCTCCGCCCACGCGGGGAACGCGACACAACTCATCCAAGCTTGCGACAGTCCGCAGCCAACGAACGCAGTCGCGATGTGGAAGACCCGCGCCGTAAGGAGCGGGACAAGCAGCGAATGCCGCCGCCAGCCGTCCTGGTCAAACAGGACGTAAGGTTCGGGAACGAACCTCAAGAGCAACCGGCTGCCCCAACGGACAGCCATAAAACGATCCAACAGATCGTTAGGGATCAGGTCGCCTCAGAGCCTGACTCTGAAACGACGACCGAGAGCTTAGAGCTCAAAGTCGCACACTGGCAGCGTAAAGAAGCCGCAGCCACGCGCCACCACACACGGGCACTCGAGCTACTAGCGAAGAATGCTGAAGAAACAGTGGCCCACAGCCACACCGCTCAGCAGCCCGACGAGCAGCTCACGCAAGCCGTACAGGACGCACGGCAGGCGCGCGCAGCCTACAACAGCAGGCTGCAGATCCGCAACGCGGGACTGACTGGGGACACCAGGCACAAAATGCCCCCGGAACTGAGAGCACAAAATGCTCCCGATCCCGAGCCCGATCCAGGCCCGGGGCCCGTCAGGGCATATAACAGCCTGCCCTGCGTGGCATCACAGCCGCGCGAACGATCCATGGCCCCAACGGAAGGCCAGGGAATCCCTGACCAGGCCAATGTCGTACCAATGGAGCTGTACGACGGGATCACACGGATGATCCGCGTGGCGTTAGCAGACGCTGCGGACACAGACCCGGAGAAGTCTGTGCTAGCGAAAGCCGGCGTAAAATTGGCTCACCCCAAGCCATATGCCAGGGGATCTGACCTTGAAGAGTTTGAAATCTTCGTGGCAGCCATCCTACGATGGCTGAAAATGAATTGCCTCCTAGGGCCAAACAGCATAGACATGCAGGTCGGCTACGTGGGCACTCACCTCACCGGCGAAGCCCAGGAGTGGTTCCTTCGAAACGTAGAACACTTCGATCGCCAGGTCCGCAGCTGGACGCTGGAAACTGTGATGCAGGGCCATCAAAAAAGGTTCCTGCACACACTGACGTACCATCACGCATTGAATAAGTTCAACGCGGTAATGCAGGGCATGAAAACTGTTCAGGAAATGCTGAATGAGCTCACGAAATATGTGGCATGTATGATACAGCTGCCAGACGATTACACGTTCCGGAGACGGTTCGTGTCGGCGCTGCGTGAAATGCTGCGCAACGAAGTCCTCAAAAAGGGCTATAATGCCGAGAGCAGCTCAATAGAGCAACTCTTCGAGATGGCCCGGATGATTGAGGAGGCATCCCGATACAACATGGGGATGCACCACGCAGAAAGTGCAGCAGCAACGGCAAGCGCTGCCCGGCTCACAGGGAGCAAGCCGTTGACACAAACGGGCCTGACCAGGCCCAGCCTGTTCTCAAGAAGCGGAACAGGACAACGGCTGCCGCCCTCACGCTCAGCACAAGCTGGACGCCCGCCTGAAGCTAAACAGCCTCAAGTGTCAGGGTCGTCCCCACGACCTGCCCCACCAACAAAAGCGTTGGGCCGGCCTAACGATCGGCCCAGCGGCAGCCAAAGCAACACCACGTGCTTTGAATGCGGCCAACCTGGCCACAAGAAGGCAGAGTGCCCCCGGCTTAGGTCCGGTGTAAGGACAGCAGCCGCGAGGCACGATGGTGAGGCTGAGGATCCGGAGATGGATCTCGGTCAAAATTCTCTTCAGCAGATTGATGAAGAGGGGGAGGGTGATCCCCAACCCAATGACACTCCAGACAACGGAGACGCGCCCGCTGAAGAGTGGGACCCCGAGCCATCCCAATACTATGAATGGGACAAAGAGGTGGAAGACACCACCTACAGGTCCAGCGCGATCAGATTCGCGCTGGAAGACGAAACCACCACGAAGGTCATGGCGGCACGCACGTCGGTCACGCCAGACAAGGCGGCCGAGCCGGTGTATCACCACCGAAGCAAACACAGGACGCGGCCAACGTTCCCGCGCAGTGAGAACCGTACCCTATCGGGGTACTGGGAAATAAACAGCATAAAAGCCCACTGCCTGCTAGATAGCTGTATGGGATCCTGCTTTGCCGGTCAAATAGGAGAAATTCCATGTATTTTCGAAATAGTGACCTTGAAATATAGCATACTGGTATTTCTATCATTGGGGATGAACTATTTAAACTTCCTCTAATTTCCTACCATTTCTTCGCCATTTTTAATGAAGTCTTTGGCTCAAAACACTTCTATTCTGTTGCAGCAGAGTTATGAATCCACATGTATCCACAACTCTGCTTATTCAAACTCCGATGCACGTGAGCCCGAACTCGAGCCTGTGGACACTTACACACCCACAAACTCTGGCCAACCTACCGGTTCGGACTCAGCACTCTGGAAATAGCAATTTATTCCCAAGCCTCCACAACACAGTTTGTGCAATACAAACTCAGCCCAACCTATGCTACCATAGCAACAAGGCTATGCTAGGCTGTGCTGTGCCATGACTACACTCTTAAAATAGAATTAGGGTCATGACTCACTGCCAAGCTGGAGTATTATTGGTCCAAAGTCTTGTGACTTGGGAAATGACTCCTGCATGACTCAGAGCCTGGCTCGGCACGTGACTCATGCTCGGACTCTGGCGTATCATTGGCTGAGAGGCCTCTTACCAATGAAAGGCTGTGTTGAGCTAATCCTCTTTAAGAATAAGGGTGTATCTTATTCTTAGAACGTGACTCATGCCTGACTCACTACCCCATTTCTGCATGACTCACCCCCTAATCGTGGGCTGCGATTGGTCAACACGAGTTCTGACTCATTACCCTTTTTCACTCTGACTCACTACCCCATTTCTGCATGACTCAGTGCATGACTCACTCCCTAATCATGAACCGTGATTGGCCAACACATGCTCTGACTCACCACCCTTTTTCTCTCTGACTCACTACCCTATTTCTATGTGACTCAGTGCATGACTCACTGTCAGGGTTCACGCGTTTCCTTCCACAAGTTTCTATTTCCTTCCATGAGTTTCCGTCACCTTCCGTCACATGTCACTTTCTGTCACTTTCCGTAACCTTCTACAAGTTTCCATCTAAACCTATTATGTAAGCCTTGCCAGCGCTATAAGACTGTAGCCCGTGTGGTGGCGTTTCCTCAGCTTGATCTCTGAGGATACCCACTACACAGGCAAGTCCCCATGTATCTATCGTTGGTAGAGTTATAAACTGAGGATACCCACTACACAGTTGGTCATTGTCCTAGTATCGGCTCTTATCTCCTTGAGTATCTTTGGTTGTGGCTTCGTCATTAGTGTTGCCCTCACAGAAGATCAAGCTCATAGGACGACCCCACACACTTTTCTTAACTAGCCTTCATCTCAGCCTATGGCAGACCAACTCCCAGACGCATACTGGGACGCCCTGGGTGACCATGGGCCATTTCTTCGAGGCCTCCTTTCCAGCCAAGCACAGCAGTTGCAGCAACTTCAACTGCAGAATCAGGAACTGCACAATCAGATTGCTAACGTTCACGACCACTTAGCCAATGCTGCCACCAACGCTGCTGTTGCTGCTGCTCAAGCCCTTGCGCCCTCAGTACCTCACAGTGTCCCTCCATCTACTCGCTCTATCAAAGCAGCAGAACCGGAGAAGTTCAATGGAGACCGTGCAGAGACTGAAGGGTTTATCAGGTCTATCAAGTTGTCCATCGCTGTCCAGCCAGCATCCTTCCCAGATGAACGCACAAAGATCCTATACGCTCTTTCCTTCATGACGGGAGGCTCTGCGGAGATATGGGCACACAACGAGACACAGGCTGTCATTGATGGCACCTCCTCTATATCCACTCTGGAGGGGTTTATTAAACGTGTGGAGGAGGCCTTTGGTGACCCAGATCGTGCCAGAACGGCTCGCACTAAGCTGCATGACCTTAGGATGGCGTCAGGAATGTCGGCAGATGAATACACGGCTCAATTTGAGATCCTGGCAGGCAGGACAGGCTTTAATGATGAGGCACTCGAGGATGCCTATGCTCGTGGCCTTCCAGCAGGTATCCTTGACAAGATCCACGCCCAGCCCTTTCTTCCATCCAACCTCAAAGCCTGGAAGGAAGCAGCCTGTCAGATTGACCGCAATCATCGCCGTCTGTTAGAGGTCAGGAAGGCACAGACACCTCATGTCCCTAATCGCCCTCCTCCTGCCCGACCACTCCACACTCCTGCTATGGCTCCTGTTGCCACAGCATCACCCAGTAACGTGACACCTATGGACATTGACTCATCCCGCCGCCGCACCAAAACACGAACCTGCTACAACTGTAAGAGACCTGGTCACATTTCACCAGACTGTCCTGAACCTCGCAAGCCATGAATCCGTGCAAACCTCACAGAGGCAGACATTGCAGCAATTGTCTCTAAATCTGTAGCAGCGGCGATAGAGGAATGCAAAGAGAAGGTGGAAGCCCCTGTCCAAGGGGAAGGAAAGGGTTTTTAGGCCAGTCAGCGGTGAAAGACATGCCCTGCTCGACGAATCGGTTTTCAGTTCTCGAAACATGTACAATAGGGATCACAGGCGATATGATGCATCCTTCTCCTATCCCTGATTGAACTGAAACCAAACCAGCCATGCCGAAAACCCAACCCATCGCTCCAGTTGCTAATGCAAACCTTCCAGTCCCTCTATATGTCCGTACTGCTGACCTCCGCCGATGCACCAAAGTACCTCTCAAGGTCCACTCCGTTGACACAGGGCATCCACTTGCAATTGACTCCCTCCTTGACAGTGGTGCTACAGGGATGTTCATCGATGTGGAGTTTGTGAGGGAACACAGGCTTCGGACCCACCCCCTACCCCATGCCATCCCCGTCTACAATATTGATGGTACCCCAAATGAGGCTGGCTCAATCAAGGAAGAAGTCGACCTCATTTGCACTTTTGGGGATCATACGGAACGTGCCACATTCTCTGTCACGAGCCTTGGACGACTTGCCATCATTCTTGGTCACACATGGCTTGTTGAACACAACCCAGAAGTTGACTGGCATACAGGAGATGTGAAGATGACACGCTGTCCCAAGTCATGTGGGGGCAGACCTGTTGTCAGAGGGCCCACAGTCGAAACTGTTCCAGAAGAGAGTGTAAATCAAGAGGAGGTTCCCATACAGCACACCCGCTCCCTACTTGAGGAAGGAGACAGGACCTTTGTCATCTTTGTGAATGAGAGTCCTGAAATGATTGGCGCAGGCCGGACTGTCTCCCAACAGCTTGCTGAACGGGCCAGCAAGTCTGCACCAGTCAGATCCTTCGAGGACCTTGTCCCTAAACCATACCAGGAGTTCAAGGATGTGTTTTCTAAGGAGTCATTTGACCAACTGCCTCCTCGAAAGCCCTGGGACCATGCAATTGAGCTCACTCCAGGTGCACAACCCTTCAGCACAAAGGTTTACCCAATGTCACCGGTTGAGCAAAGGGAACTGGATAACTTCCTTGAGGAGAACCTGAAGAGCCATCGTATCCGTCCCTCCAAGTCACCTATGGCATCTCCAGTCTTCTTTGTGAAGAAAAAGGATGGCAGTCTTAGATTTGTGCAAGACTACTGAAAGCTCAATGATATAACAATCAAGAATGCCTATCCTTTGCCCCTTGTTCCAGACATCATGAATAAGATTGCTGCTGGAAGGGCTAAATACTTCACAAAGCTTGACATTCGCTGGGGATATAATAATGTACGCATAAAAGAGGGAGATGAGTGGAAGGCAGCCTTTCGGACAAATAGGGGCCTGTATGAACCTCTAGTCATGTTCTTTGGACTCACGAACAGCCCAGCAACCTTCCAGACGATGATGAATGACATCTTCAAGAGTCTCATCGATGAAGGGGTTGTGGTGGTGTTCATGGACGACATTCTCATCTTCACAGAGTCGCTTGAAGAACATCGTAGGATTGTACGACGTGTCCTTGAAATCCTCCGGGCCAACAACCTGTACCTCAAACCTGAAAAATGCCTATTTGAGCAACTAGAGGTGGAGTATCTCGGCCTCATCCTCTCTCAAGGACAGGTTGCCATGGACCCAGTCAAGGTTGCAGGGGTGCGGGACTGGCCAATACCACGTAACGTCACTGAAGTCAAATCATTCCTTGGTTTCATCAACTTCTACCGTAGATTTGTGGAAGACTTCTCACACATTGCAAAGCCCCTCAACCAGTTGACAAAACAGGATGCCCAATGGTCTTGGGATCCAAATGGCCCAGAGCAAATGTCCTTTGACAAGCTCAAACTCCTCATCACCTCAACACCGATCCTTGTCCTCCCTGATCAAGACAAACATTTCCGTCTTGAAACAGATGCCTCAGCCTATGCCACAGGAGCAGTACTGTCCCAGCTATGTGATGATGGCAAATGGTGGCCTGTGGGGTTTGTCTCCAAAAGCCTCAATGACGCTGAACGCAACTATGCCATCCATGACAAGGAGCTTCTTTCTGTGATTCGGGGATTAGAGGAATGGCACCACATTTTAGAGGGAATGAAGCACAAGATTGAGATTCTCAATGACCATCAGAATCTCACCTACTTCCGCACTGCACAAAACCTGAACCATCGTCAAGCACGCTGGTCACTCTACCTCTCTCGCTTTGATTTTGAGCTGATCCATTGTCCTGGTCGTCATTCAGCCAAGCCTGATGCACTCTCACGACACGTGGATCATAAGCGGGGGGAGGAAGACAACCAAAATCAAGTCTTACTTACCCCTGACTTGTTCCACATCAAGGCGAATCCCCCAGAGGCTGGTGCGCAGTTAGTCCCAGGTGAAGGTGATCCTTTCCTCAATCGAGTAAGGAACTGTGTAGACCGGGATGAAAAGGCTGTCAAGGCTCTCAAAGAACTGGGCTCCTCTGGCAATTTACGAGGAGAAGAGTGGTCTGAACAGGATGGGCTTGTCCTCTATCACAACAAAGTGTACGTGCCGCTTGATGCAAAACTACGACATGACATAGTGAAAGCGCACCATGACATGCCTCTCACCGGTCACCCTGGTCGTTGGAGAACCACTGAACTAGTTGCTCGGAGTTACTGGTGGCCTGGGATGGGACGTTACATTGCAAAATATGTGAAGGCCTGTGACCTGTGCAACCGGACAAAAACCTTCCCTGCTTCTCCCATTGGCAAGCTTCTACCAAACCGTATCCCAGACCGTAGATGGCAGGTTATGTCTGTTGACTTGATTGTAGAACTGCCTTCCAGTCATGGCTATGATGCTCTCCTTGTTGTTGTCGATCGCCTCTCAAAGCGTGCACATGTCATTCCCACCACTTCAGATGTAACTTCAGTGGGAGTTTCCCGACTCTTCCGTGATCATGTTTGGAAACTTCATGGGCTCCCTGAAGAAATCATCAGTGATTGAGGCACACAGTTCATCTCCCAGTTCATGCGTGAACTGAACAAACTTCTTGGTGTGAAAGTCGCTGCCTCTACTGCTTATCACCCCCAAACTGATGGACAGACTGAAAGGGTTAATCAGGAGATTGAGCAATACCTTCGACTATTCATCAACCAGCGTCAGGATGATTGGTTCGAATGGATATCCTTGGCCGAGTTTGCCTATAACAACCGAATCCATGCCTCAACCCAGACTACACCCTTCATGTTGGACAGTGGCCAACATCCAAGGCTGGGACTGGAACCAGTCCAGGAAACTCGACTCGAGGCCCTGGATGAGTTCACAACGCGGATGGAAGCGGCCACAAGAGAAGCTCGTTCAGCCCTGTCCAAGGCAGCAGAGGACATGGCACGCTTCTATGACGTGCACCATAAGGCAGCCCCAGTTTATAAGCTTGGTGACAAGGTCTGGCTCAATGCACAAAACATCACAACCACTCGCCCAATGAAGAAGCTAGACCACAAGTGGCTAGGTCCCTACACAGTTAATAAGGTGGTCTCACGAAATGCCTATGGTCTAAATCTTCCTGCATCCTTTGGTCGCACACATCCAGTGTTCTCTGTCATCCTGCTTCGGCCATATGAAGATGACCCAATTATTGAACGTCATGCCCCTCCACCCCCCCCCCCTGTCATATGGGATGGAGCCGAAGAATATGAAGTTGAAAGGATTCTAGACAGCAGGATGTTCCATGGAAGGTTGGAGTATCTCGTGCGCTGGAAGGGCTATGGAGCTGCCGACGATCTCTGGCTACCAGCAAAAGATGTCTCTGGGGCAAAGCGACTCATTAAGGAATTTCACTGGCAGAACCCAGAGGCACCTCAGCGTATCTCAGCAGCCACATACATGTCCCTCCCTTTCCAGAGATTTCAGAACTTCACAGAACCTTCCAGGCAAACTCTCTTCGACTGGACAGCAGGCAGGGCTTCTACTCATAATGTCAAGGGTCCGGGACCCCAAAGATAAGCGATATCGGCCTCCGCCTAACCAATTCATTCCGATAAGCTATATATCCCCTCTCCACCTGTGACCGCTCGCTTCCACTGCATCGACCCCACCACATCCATAAACCATGTCCTCGCCCGCCATTGAGCTTGTTGCCCTCCCCAGCTTCACCCAAAACCTCTCCGACCTGCCAAACATGTCACGTGTCGATCCCACCCTCCTGCACTTCTCCGGCTTCTCATCATCCAGAGCAGCCAGTGAAGCCAAGCTACAAAGGATGCTTGACTGCCGTGATCTCGACATCGCATGGTCTTCAAAGTGGTCCGTCAGCTCTGAGGACCTCACACCAGCGAAGAGTCAGGTGCCCACTCACCCTGCACTCGCATTCCTCAGACCCCGACACAGACGAGAGAACACGTACTACATCGGCGACCCTGTCTTCCTCAACAATGGAACCCCCCTGTGTGGAACCCCCTACACTTTCGAAGGCTGGGTGGGGCGACGTTTCCGTAACATGGCAGGAGAGCGAATACGTCGAGCAAGGTTCCGAGGGCCGCACTTGCCCATGGACCCCAATCCCCCTGAGCTCATCATTGACCTGCGTTACCAGGAAGGGAAGGGTCAGGAGAGATGGTGGTCCCGCCTGTGGCATACTTGGAAACGATGTCTCGGTGGATGTTGGGGGCTAGGTGGCAGCTGTGCTTGTTGGGACGACAAGCATTGAGAGGGGGGTGATGTCAGGGTTCACACATTTCCTTCCACAAGTTTCTATTTCCTTCCATGAGTTTCCGTCACCTTCCGTCACATGTCACTTTCCGTCACTTTCCGTAACCTTCTACAAGTTTCCATCTCCCCTATTATGTAAGCCTTGCCAGCGCTATAAGACTGTAGCCCATGTGGTGGCATTTCCTCAGCTTGATCTCTGAGGATACCCACTACACAGGCAAGTCCCCATGTATCTATCGTTGGTAGAGTTATAAACTGAGGATACCCACTACACAGTTGGTCATTGTCCTAGTATCGGCTCTTATCTCCTTGAGTATCTTTGGTTGTGGCTTCGTGATTAGTGTTGCCCTCACACTCACACCCTATTTGTGGACTGTGATTGGCCAACACATGCTCTGACTCACTACCCTTTTTCTCAATGACTCACTACCCTATTTCTTCGTGACTCATTCTAGTCTATTAATAGATAGTAGATACAATATAAAAGGAGGCCTTACTGCCCACCTTTCAGAAGCCAATACATCATCATCTACTATCCACGTACCTCGTGTGACTTGCCAAGCTTGCACAGCTTACTAAGCTGCTAACCCCAGCTAGGGTTATTACACTTACTTAGTGTATTAATTCTCAGTTAAGTAGTTGCGTTTCTACTTAGCCACCCGGACTAACACTCCAGGTGAAATTCTGCAGAGTGAGTCTTTCAATCGATTTCCTTGTCAATTAGCTCTCCAATACCTGAGACGAACTGATCAGTGACTTTCCTGTTCAGTGACTTTCACAAGTCACTTCTTAAACCCTAGTCACTCATTTATTGCAGTGCATTGACATTAATCGGGTCAGTCCACTTACAAACTCTCCTGTGAAGCCATTCCTATCTTTTTGGAATACTTGGACCCCGATAGTCATCCTCGAACCTACAGACTTTTAGTTTATTGTTCAGTGCTGCTAAGAAACGTATTGCCTTCCATCCGTATTAACTTGGACTAGTTTTTACGCGGATTGCAACCAAGGTGCAAATATTAAATTATTTCCGGAGTTGTGCTGCAGCATTGTTTAATATTCTTTGAGTATCGTATACGACACGTTCTGATAGACCAAAGTGTTAGCTCTGACACCAAAGTCTTGAAGGGTTCCAAAACAATAGCGGCAGCGAAGGGTACTGCTATCCCCCGAATTCACGCAAGCTACAGGGATGAAGACATTCTCCCTGGAGCAGCCAATCGCGCTGCAGCTAGCCTGCATAGGCAGCCGTTCCACGATCAACTATGGAACGAACACAACCATCAAATTTGGTCGTGAGAAATACGATGAATATTTCGATGTAGCGAACATCGAATATTACGACACTATCTTAGGGACACCGTTCCTAAGGAGATTCGGCATAACCCTGGACTTCTCGAGCCCAGGGACGATCCGCAAGGGGAACGAAGTGATCCCCACAGGCAAGGTCTCATTCGATGATGACGGATCGACGAATGAGGACAAGGGGCCACGGGTGAGCAGGATCACCCAGGCACCAAAGCCTAACCTGGCTCATTGAAGCCAGGAGAACGAGTCGCAGGACGACTCGTCCTCGAACTCACCCTACAACCGTAGGGAGAGGCGCTCTCACCTAACGGTGAAAGCGATGGGAAAGAGGAAAGCGGGTCCGCGCGCCGCAGGACCTAATAGATGCCAACAGCGCCTAATGGCTTCTAAGCCAACCACCACCATCATCCTCATGAATGATGACCTTCCTCGCCTCCGCGAGGAATGGATGGAACGAATCACTGACTTAGTCAGTGGAATTCCATTAGAACTCCCACCACTATGGGAGATCAACCATGAGATCAACCTCATCGATCCCAACAAGCACATGCAGTATCGACTACCGAAATGCCCCGAACATTTCCAAGAGGAACTGTCGGCTAAGATAGAATGATACACCACTGCAAAGTGGTGGATTCCGGCAGTCGCACAGCAGGCAGTGCCCATGCTGTGTGTGCCGAAGAAGAACGGTACATTGCAAACCATCTTTGATCTGCGCCAGCAGAATGAGAACACGATGAAGGACGTCACGCCCTTCCCGGATCAAGATATCATTCGCAGCGACATGGCTCGCTGTCAGTATCGAACAAAACTCAATATGTCAGAAGCATATGAGCAGATCCTGATCCATCCGGATCACGGAGCAAAGACTGCCTTTGCCACGATCCTTGGCACCTTCAGGAGCCAGGTGATACAGATTGGGGACTGTAATGCCCCATCAACATTCCAACGGCTGATGACAGCCATTTTCCGCAACTGCATAGGTCGCTTCGTCCATGTATACATGGACAACATCTTCATATTCTCGCTCTCAATACAAGAGCATGAAGAGCACCTTTACATCGTCTTTGACAGACTGAGGAAGAATCACCTTTTTCTGAGCAAGAAAAAGGTGGACCTCTATTCCATCCAAATGGAGTGTCTCGGCCATATCATCGATGGCCGAGGGGTACATGCCGACGAGGACAAGATGCAATGCATCCACGAGTGGCGCAGGCCACGGACGTTCAACGACGTCCAGCGTTTCCTCGGGCTGGTACAGTATCTGGCACACTACATGCCAGATGTTAGCGCATATACCACCCCACTATCGGGCTGTGCGCGTAATAACCGTCCATTCGAATGGACGCCACTACTAGACAAATGCTGGCAAAGCATTAAGGCGTTGGCTTGTAAGGCCCCGATCCTGCGTCCAGTAGACGCAAGGTGCCCAGAGCCAATCTGGGTGATCACTGACGGATCAAAAGCCGGTGTCGGTGCGGTCTACAACCAAGGTCCTGACTGGAAAACTTGTCGACCTGCCGGCTTCTTGTCAAAGAAGTTCAGCGTTGCTCAGCAACACTACCGGACTCACGAGCACGAGACGATCACGGTGCTCGAGGCTCTCCTGAAATGGGAGGACAAACTGCTGGGGCGAAGGTTCACCCTCGTCACAGACCACAAAGGGCTCGAGTACTTTGAGACCCAGAAGAGCCTATCTGACCGCCAGGTCAGATGGTGGGAGTTTCTCTCCCGGTTCAATTTCAACACCGTTCACGTTGACGGTATAGAGAACAAGGTAGCAGACTGCCTGTCACGCTGCTACGAGAATGACATGAGTGATGACAATCACCCGGACCACGTCTTCGTGAACGCGGATGGGCGTTTAGACCCAGATGGTGAGTTATTGCCCACCGACCGGTATATCGAGCCTTGAACAGCGGCGACAAGACGCTCTAAATGCCTCGCCAAGAAGACAGAGGCGAGAGTAACGGAATCCGCGGCATTAAACGAGGGCTCACCAGAGCCCGCGAACGTCGCCGCATCACGCGACGACGATGATGTCAGAGCCATCGCCGCATGAAATGACGGCGCGCCCCTGCGCTGGGTCGTCGAGCAAGGCGTAGACCTGTCTAAGGTCCTACGAGACGCGTACCACAGGGACACCATGTTCACAAAGATCATGGCGCACCCGAGATTCGGGATCCGGGACGGGCTGATCTGGACTAAGAATCAGCTCAAAAGAGACGTCATTGCCATCCCCCGCTCTGTTCTTCAAGGGGGAAGGAAGCTGATCGAAATTATCATCGATCGGGCACATCAGATAGTCGGCCACTACGGCCATCTGAAGACTTCAAACTACGTTCGAAGAGCATATTGGTGGCTGGGCATGAGCCCCGACATAGAAGCGTTCTGCACATCGTGCGCGAGGTGTCAGATGACGAAAACCGGACCACAACGGCCCAAAGGCCTACTACACAGCTACCCATTCTAGATAGGCCATGGCAGTCGATTGGCATCGACTTCATGGGCCCCTGCCCAAATCCAACGGCTGTGACTACCTGATGGTAGTCATTGACCGACTAACGTCACTCGTACACCTCGTACCAACCATGACGAGTGTGTCACCCAAGAGAGTAGCCTGGCTGTTTCTGAAGGAGGTCATTCGACTCCACGGAGTTCCCGACTCCATCGTCTCGGACAGAGACTCGAAGTTCACGTCGATCTTCTGGCGTGAACTACAGCAACTCATGGGGACTAAGCTCCTCATGTCAACTGCCTTCCATCCCCAAATGGATGGAGCCACCGAGCGGGCAAACCGCTCAATCAGCCAGATATTACGCACGGTCGTCAGAGACGATCAGAAGGATTGGGCATTGAAATGCCCAATGGTTGAGGTCGCCCTCAACAGCAACGTCAGCGCAACCACAGGGCTCGCACCTTTCGAGCTGAACCAGGCTATATGCCGCGGATAGACCTCCCCATGGCCGTGGACACCCCGTTCAAGGGGGTAGCCCGGTTCGCACATCAGGCAAAATGGAACCTGATGGCGGCACACAATGCAATCATAGAGCATCGAGTGACGCAAACGTTTCATGCAAACAAGAAACATATGGCGAGGACAGGTACGGGCCAACGACCGCATCTACCTTCGACACAAAACCTAACTCTCCCGAAAGGAAGAGCCAGAAAACTAGTCCTGCGGTACATCGACCGTACCGCATCGTCGAGGCTCACAACGACGCCTCGACGGTGACCCTGATCTTCCCGACGAGCTGAAAAGCCATCGCATTTCACCGGTCTTCCATTCAAGCCTCATATGGTGATACGAGGCCAACGACGAATTGTTCCCCCATCGTGAGGCCAAGTCATTTTATGACTTTGGAGCAAATGACGACGAGGAGTGGCTCATCGACGAGATTATCGCACATGATGGATAAACTCGACGGACCTGGAGTTCCAGGTCCGTTGGACCCTAGGGACATGACATGGGAACCCATGTCGTCCTGCAAGGACCTTGAAGCCCTAGATAGCTATCTAGAGCTTCGGGGGGTGGAAAGCCACGCGACCTCCCCCAGACGCGCTGGCCACAGCCGCGGGTTAAATTTTCGCCTCGATCTTTCCGAGTGCGCATCGCTTCTTGGAAGCAACCACCATCATCACCCACGAAGATGATGCCCCCCAAAGATGGGATGGACGTTGATCTGTCAACGTCCACAACGCGAACAATGGCCCCGAGACAGGGGGCCCAGGATATTCTCTGTGCTCCAATAGACCAGGAGCACTGGATTATCATGGGATGGGAGGACGCCCTTGCCATCGTCCACCCGGACGATTGCGCAACATGCGCAGACTACGCCACGCACCTTAGGGCCGCGACCAGCACCTGCAAGGTCAAATTGCGGGATGAAGACATCGGCGACGCCGTCAATGCCGCTTGGGGATGGCTCCCAAGGGGCATCGCACGTGACGCGCGAGAAGAGCCCCTCCGGGACATCCACGACCTTAAAAAAGAGGTCAAGGAGCTGGAACGCGCGGTCGAGGACCGCGACGATGCGCTCGCAACCGAGCGCGCCAGGATCAAGGAACTGGAGCAACAGCTGAGCGCAGCCCAGCTCCAGGTTACCCTGGTCCACGCTGCCTCAAAAAGGCCGCGACATGACCCGGCCATGGCCCCAGTGGCCAGGCCATCCTCACCTCGCGCAACGGCGCCGTTGCCGGCGCGCGCAACATCGGGCTAGCGTCCCGATTGTCGGTGCCGACCCCGACAACGACAACGATGGAAGGGCAGAGCACGCCTTCCGACTCTGCGTACGGCGTCCCCGATGGATGGAGTCCGACTCATCCGTCTGGAAGACGTATGACCCGAACGGGCACAGAGGCTGGCAGAGCAGCCAAAGAAAAAGCGCAAGAAATTGCGCGGCTCCCCCCACACCGTCAATGGGCTAGCCATTGCGAAGGAAAGCGCGATTAGCGCTTACCTAGCGGCGTCATCGTCACACACCGTCAACGACCCCGCCATTCAGCGGCGGGTAGCACAGATCGAGGCCCAGTACATCGGGCCTGGCGTGGCCCTGCCTCCGCCGGTGGGGACAGTTCACCCTCCCTACCCGGGGAGGGAGTGATCATACCACTCGGAGACCCACCGATCTCCGAGACGGGCCTCCTACCACGGCTGGTAGGAAAGGCCCAACAGCGTCATACTCAATGGTACGACGTCTGCCCGCTCGACGACCCACGCTTCGTCGAACTCATAGTGTGGGCAAAAGAAACACTGCAGCTCGCGCGTACGCGCGAGATGATCGGCGTATTCAAACGCATCGAGTGCAAACAACACGCTCGCAATCCCAAAAGGGATTGTCTCGTGATAGCGGGCAGTACCCCACACGACATCGCGGCCATTCTGAAGGGTTGGATACACAACCCTGAAGGGATCCCATCCACCATCCGTGACAACGCGGATGGAACCTTCAACCTAGACGACATGGACATCTGGATGTGGTTGAAGGCCCTTGCGCCCCGGGTCAAAGGGGTCGCATCACCACTCAGGGCAAGGCTACTCGACCTCTTCAGTTCGACAGACCAATGGTCGAGCCTCGTCGACGCCAGGAAGTGCTGATGCCCCAGAGCACCACCCTGCGGCCCTCAATCACGGGCCCATTCCCTGTGGAGGGCCGAGCCGGCCCTGACATCCCACTCGCGGAGATCGCGAGATGGTTGGCCCGCTACGCGGGAGTCACTCGCGAGCGAGTGGCGCGCATTGAACACTATGTTCAACGCAGCATCACCGGCGCGGCATTCAGTGCCACCGCTCGCGAGGGCCAACAAAAGGTCATCGAGACCAGCCACGTGAGGCCGCAGTGCCGCGACCCCTCACTCACGCCCAGCTCGACCGAGAGCTGGCGCGCTTCCGGCCCCCTCCCCGGCCGTTGAGGCCATGCTCCGCGAGGACATGGGCCCCAGCACCCAAGCAGATACCGCCGCTAGTGGTGAGGCCGACCAGCCTCACCCAATCACCACCGATGACGCGGAGGTGCCCCCGGAGGAGTCACGTGCTCCCCCGGCCCCGTACGACAACGACGTCATTGTATCGGCCACTCTAGAGGACTCCCTCATGGATGACCTCTATGAGTAGTAGTTAACCCCTATAGTTGTTTATAGAGGGGGAGGGTGTAAATAACCCGTGTATCTACATGTACAATAGTTATTACATAATCCCAGTGGGCCCCTTAGGACCCACTGTATAGTTTATGCGTGGGAACTGGCTAGATGTGTGGGAACTGGCTAGCAGTCCCCATCGCATCTTACCCTTACACTGTCACTACGTAGCATCAGAATACCACACATTGGTCAAGTTCTGTCGTGCTCTTGTGACTTAAGGCTTAAGATAGACATCCTTTACACCCTTGATGCCATGTAATACATGGGTTGCTTTGCTCCTGACATTGTTTCGAAAGCAGAAGTGCAGAAGTAGAGTGAACGTGATGAAGCGAATGGAACTTGTGGAAGTGCTTCCAGAGATGGAAGTGGAATGGAGGTGGAGCTCAGAGCAGGGTCAGAACTTGATAAGGGGGCATCCCCTGACACATATTCATCCATGGTATGTTCTCATTTCATCATGAGCTAAGTTTAGATGTCTCAAATGTTTTCTTTTACCAAAGATTCCACGCAGGATGAGGGTCAAGGCCAGGGTTATTGCAGTGCAAGTTGGGACATGCACCAGGAGCATGTTCTATTTTTATAGAAAACATGACAGATTCTCTGTTGGAGTAATTTGAGGGCATCTGGAGAATACACTGTAACATCTAGCTTTGTAACAGAGGGCCTACAATGCTCTTTTTGTTCATCTGTTGTGATAGAGATTTTTGACAAAGAACATTACAGGAGAGTTATGAGGATTTTGAGACTTGAGTCCCAACTATAATTGAATCTTTTAAATTTGCAGTGTGTATTAACCCGTGAAAAAGTGCAAGTGCTTCTGCAGCATTAGGTCTCCTCTGAGTTTCATCGTGTGTAATGATATCAATCAGATGCTTGCATGGTGGGTAACTCAACAGGATAGAAGCAGGGCTTTGGGGATCCTTGAGATACAATGTGAGACATTGTCAACTAGCATAAAGCAAGAGCAAAGCGGCACTACTAACCACATTTGCAGTAGCTGTTATATGATCCCTCAAAAGGGCACCCACAGCATAAACATCACAGGAGAAGAGATTGACAGGGTCATCCTTGAGGAGCTCTGGCGCCAGCACTTTGGGATGGAAGCGTATTTCATCTGGGTGCCGTATGGCATCGTCCCGTGCACAGATGTGCGACTCGCAAAGTCAATCATGATGAAGGTGTACTTGGCTCCACATGGACCGAAATCTCTTGGTGTCGAGTCGAACGGGCCAGAGGTGTTGCCTGCAAGCATGTTCATGACTACGTTCAAATTGTGGAGATCCTGTTCAGTGCTTTGTACTAAGGTGTTTATTATAAGCAGCAGATGGGACTCA